>OZ023264.1:91339132-91624132 GCA_964006375.1 Tillus elongatus
CTGACCAGTAGTTTTTGAGTTATCCTTAATAATGCGTATTTAATTGGCTTCGACTACATTGATGATGATTGTGGATCACAACCAACCATTCAGTCATTCTGTTGAGAAAGAAACAGTGTTTCCGCGGAAACAAAACTTATCCGAGATTTCAGTATTTAATTTAATAACTAGGTACTAATTTATAATTTTTATATAAATAAATGATTAAACATTATTTATGACTAAAATGATTACAACGCCCGCTGGAATACGACATTAAAACAAAGCTCCAACAACTGACTCGTTGGTCTGAAGGTATGATTTCCGCTTAGGATGCGGGAGCTCCCAGGTTCAAATCCCGGACAAGCCGAAATACCTTCTATTTGCTTTTTTTAACCGACTTCAAACAAGGAGGAGGTTCTCAATTCGCCTGTGTGTTTTTTATGTGTGTTACCTCAGAACTGTTTTCTTGGTGAACCCATTTTGATGATTCTTTTAGTGAATTCTCTTAAAAAAATGCACTAATGAAGAGATCTCTACTTTTGAATTTTGAAAAAATTTCTTCAAATGAGCGCTATTTAGGACCCCTGGAACCCATATACGAGGTCGGTGTCAGACTTTATATATATATATATATATATATATATATATATATATATATATATATATATATATATATATATATATATATATATATATATATATATATATGTATATATATTTATGTCACACCTATAACTAAAAAAATAATGGACCGATTTTGATAAAATTAGGTGACTACATTCCTTTCGCGAGTGGCTTGGATAAGTTTGTTAGTCAGGAAAATCTGCCGAGGTTTTCCCGGAAAATTTTGTGTTTTCTTTCGAAAAAAATCGAAAAAAAGTTATATCTCCGGAATTAACAAAGTAAGGGAAACCAAATTTCATACGCGCGTTTACATCATTATAGGTAAGTTACTACTACCAAAATTTAGCTCTGTAAGTTAAAGGACAAAAAAGTTACAGGCATTTTAAGAAAAATAAATTTGAATTTTCCTCAAAACGTCAAAGTCGCTATTTTAAACGTCAAAATTGGTAATATTTAGGCAATGAACCTGAAAATAATATAAGATATGGAAGGAAAATGTCTCAAGAACAATGTTTTACAAAGCCTGAAGTCTTAGTTTAAATCGTCATTGTCCTTCATTTTACTAAAATATTCCCAGAAAATTCATTTCAAGTAGACCCTTTCTCTGATACTTTCGCAGTAGTGTTGGCTATGGAGTTTATCGGTTAATGGTATATCATTTTTGTCGAATTTTCGTAAAAAAATCTTTAAAGACCAATATATCCGTTATTATGCAAGATACGGAAAAAAATTGTATACATTAAATATAGGGTGTCTTCAGCTACATCTTAAAAAATATTTCTACAATTACAGGCTGGCCCATAAGTCGTTGGTGATTCAAATTTTCTTTTTTTAGGGAATTTTCTTTAAAAAATTCACTAATGGGGAGATCTGTGTATATATATATATATATATATATATATATATATATATATATATATATATATATATATATATATATATATATATATATATATATTGTACCGACAACTCAAAAAATAATAGACCGATTTTGATCAAATTTGGTGAGTACCTTCCTTTTGTAAGTGGGTTGGATATGTTCGTTATTGAGGAAAATCGGACAAGGTTTTCCCGGAAAATTTTGTGTTTTCTTTCTAAAAAAATTCATATCTCCGGAAATAACAAAGTGAGGGCAACCAAGTTTGGTACGCGTATTTGTATTATAAAGAGTGAACCATGTACAAAAATTTAGGTCTATAAGTTTAAGGACAAAAAAGTTACGGGCAGCTGAAGAAACAAATTTTGGAGTTTTCCTCAAAACGTCAAACTCGCAATTTAAAACGTCAAAATTGGCAATATTTACGCAAAGAACGAGAAACAAATACGGATTGTGAAAAGAAAATGATGCAAGAAGAGTGTTCTGCGAACCCTTAAGGTTCAGATACAACCGTCATTGCCCTTCATTTTACTAAAATATTTACAGAAAATTCATTTCAAGTAGACCCTTTCTCCGATGCTTTGGTTGTCGGTTTGGTAGCAAATTGTCATTAAATCCTTCAAATTTCAATAACTCAATTTGCTATTAACGTAAGTTTTGTTGGTTAGGAAACCAACATTTAACTTTATTTTCGGAAAATTTTTGTATGAACGCAGCAAGGGCGTTTTGTGTGCGAATTTTCAATAAATGTTTCAAATTTCAATAACTCAATTGGCTATTAACCTAAGGGTCATTGGCTAGGAGACCAGTTTTTTCGGAAACATTTAAAGTTTATTTTCGAAAAATGTTTGTACATTTTCAAATAATTATTTTGATAAAACATGGTACATTGTTCCTACTACATAGGTTATACTAGTAACCAAATTTCAGGCAAGCTTTCTTAAAAAAATATCCTATTAAAGATATTATGAAAATTCACTACAATAACGCACTTTCTGCGTCCAGAGTTTTTTTATTTTATTTGAAAGCTGGTGCTTGTCGTGTGGTCCGATATAAATGTGATCAGGATCTGACCAGTAGTTTTTGAGTTATCCTTAATAATGCGTATTTAATTGACTTCGACTACATTGATGATGTTCTTGTGTGTTATCTCAGAACTTTTTTCTAGTTGAACCGATTTTGATGATTCTTCTTTTCTTTAAAAGCTGGTGCTTCTCATGTGATCTCATATAAATGTGATCAAGATCTGACCAGTAGTGTTTGAGTTATCCTTAATAATGCGTATTTAATTGACTTCGACTACATCGATGATGATTGTTGATAACACCGAGGCGGTGGGCACGTTGCGCTTCCGTCTCATTGGATAGACGATTGTAAATCACGCCAAGGCGGTGGGCACGTTGCGCTTCCGTCTCATTGGACGGTCGTGGGTCAAGCCGAGACGGTGAGTACGTTTTTGGAAATTTTCCTTGTTCAAAACTTTTTTCATGTAAGCCTGCATTTTCGAAAGTCTATTTTTGCGCTCTTCACAAGTCTCTTTTGAAATGGCCCTGGAGGTGGATTTCCTATTTTGAGATAGGCGTTTCTCCCCTTCTCCGTTGGTCTCATTTAAACGGCGCACTCATATGAGCAGCGCGTTTAGTAGGTCTACCCATATTCGGACTAATTAAAACAGATATTACTTCAGATTCACTAAAAATAAAGAAACAAACAAAAATTTTAACAAAATGGAAAACCGACTTCACAAAAAAATATTATAAAACAAAAAATGCACTAAAAAGTAAAAAATAATTGCGTATTCTTCTGGCTACAACTAACAATCAACTTATTTTTTCCACTCAATGTACGATCAATGCATTTACCACGCAAGAATGTAGGTACCCACTTAAAACTTAACCTCTAACTCAACACATACCTATGACTAACAAACAATTATCAAAACATTTATTTAGAGTTCACCTAAGCAGAAAGTTTTAAATATATGTGTAGACTGCTTAAAAGACAATCAAATTATTAGGATCATATAATGTAAAATTATTATTATTTTTGGAGTCGGTGTCAGCCAAGATGGGTTTGTAACTACTTAAACGTGAAATGTCTTACTATATAACGCCGGCGGGTCGATTGCGCGCGAGTTTGGATAGCGCCCTTTTGGCACTTCAAAACAAAAAAACTTTATTTTGAAATTACAAGTTTAATTATAATTTTAAAACAAAGGAGAAATACACGATGTTTAATGTTGAAACACTCGTAATAAATTCTAACATAATATTGTATCTTACTTGTATATATAAAGTCAAATATGCTTAGCTAACATTATAAAATAAAACAACTTAAACTAAATAATTATGATGACTATGATTATTCAGCGGTTTTAGTATTTCCGCGTTGAACGACTGCTTCGATCCTATTACTCTACTAACACGAGATATCAGTATAGCATTATACAGGGTGCTGTAACTCCTCCCTTGCCAGATGAGATTTAGGGTACCTAAATCTTGAAATTGATGTCCTCCAGGGGAACTTCGTGGGTCTTCTTAAGTTCGTTGACGATTTTGGACTCGACTGCGGAACTGGTTATTCTGCCTTTAAATTTCCAAAAACAGAAACATGCTACTGTTAATAAAAGAACACAAACAGTTAAAGTAAAAACACTAATCGAAGTATGAATTACAGGAACACTTATTGTTCGTAGTAACTCCTTCTGATGCTGTAGTTGGGATTTCACTAAATTCAATTCATCTAAATTTATAGATTCTAGATGTAAAGGCACAATGTTCACTAAATTTGAGTTCGGGTAACGGCACATAGAAAAGTTTTTTAATTTCAGATTGATGAGAACTTACTGTTTGTCCTTTGATTTTTACCTCACAGCCTTCTTCTATTTTTACCAGATAACTACCATCTATGGCCATGATTTTACGGTCATCGCTGCATCTGTAGTTGACTATATTTTCTACTGGAGAGATGATAATCCATTTACTTTCGCTGATCTTCTGAATCTTCACATCTTCTATTAACATTTGGTGATGCTCACAATTGTTATACTGGGTGGAGAACTTTATTAATTGTATTTCACAAGGGCTGTTTGGACTGATGTGACTCATTGTTTGAGCTTGACACAGGAATTCAGTTGGTCGGACCTCTCGACATGGTCCATCATGGAGTTTGTAATTTTCATCATTCAAGGAAAGGTATTTTGAATGGGGAATTAATGTTAGGAATGTGTGGGTCAAACTATTACGAAAGGGAAAGGCATATAAATGATAGTAATCGTAATATGCTGACTCAACCAAAGGTACATCTAAAATGAATGTTAACTGCGTGGTTTTGTAATAGCTTTTAATAGTAATTATTTCTTCATAAAGGGCCATATTATCTATATTTACCTTATATGGCAAATTTACTTTATGTCTTTGAATTTTATTAAGCTCTATCAATAAATCATCTGTTTCTAAAATAGAGGGATGCATTGTCTGTAATTTAGCAAACGTTATTGCATTAACTAAAGTCTCCAAAATATTTTTAATTCCCGTTATTTCGGTAATTAACTGAACAAAGAGCATTTGAGCTATGATTACTATGTCCATGTAATCCTGTCTTAAGTCTTCAGCTTCAAAATTTTTCGTTAGAAATTCAATACGGTCTGCTATCTTTTTTTGATTGTTAGTCAAAATGTAAACTGTTTGATTAAATTTGGTAATAGCGGTTTCTGTTAGTGACATTTGATTTTTTTGAATTATTTCTAATTTATTTTGGTTACTAGTTAGCTCTAAAATTGTTGAGTCATAACGTTTCGCATCATTATCATCTAAATTTCCTGTGATTGACTTAATTACTGTTCCGAGTCCGTTTATCAAACCTCTCTTTTTTCGATTTAAACTTGATTGTATAATTTGTTTGAAAATTTTGTTAGTTTCACTTATTTCATGGAATAACACATTTTGAGAGTTTCGTAGTTCTTCATAATAGGATTCATTATAAGGGGAGTTTTGTATAGAGATGTTCAGGTGATAGGATGTGTTTTGTAAAAAGTTAAAGTCTTGTAAAAGTGGTTGTAGTTCAATCGTTCTAATCAATGTCCATTTATCGATTGCGTTTTGCATAGTTCCTATTTTTAGGGGTAGCAGTCCAGGGTTGTCATTCAGTCTGTTAAACTCTACCTGTCCAAGGACATGGGTGAGGAAGAGGATTGACCTGAAACATTAGGTCGTTTTAGATCTCGTAGATGTCGTTTAGCTATTTGTTTATTTTTTCTAATTAATGCAACATTTTTATCTGTAACTTTTATCAATTCAAATGGACCTTCGAATTTTGGATTATTTTTATTTCGTTTATCTACTTTAGTATAGACATGTGTTTCCTTATTAAATAAAGCGGTATCATCTTTGGAATTTCTGCCGGACACAACTCTTAATTTATTTTTTTCTAAATTCTCTTTAATGTTTTCGTACATTAAATTTAGTTTATTTTTATGTTGTAATAGGTACTCTTGCAAGAGTTTTTGTTGATCGTTTATATCATATACATCTTTACTAGAAGTATGACCTGAGACAATATCAAAAGGGGTAAAATTTGTGGCTGAATGAATGGAATGATTGTATGCCATAATCGCATAACACATAATTTTTGTTATCGGGTCTTTTGGATAAATTTGACGTAATATGCGTATGTGTTCTAATAAAGTTGAATGCAAGCGTTCATGAGACCGTTAGAATTTGGATTTCTGGGGGTGGTGAAATGAACTTTTATCTTGTGCAAATTAAATAATTGTTTAACAGTTTCTGAGCATAGCTCTGAACCATTGTCACTTACTATTTGCTCGGGTGTTCCGTAGTAAGAAAAATACTGAATTAAAGCATTACAGGTTTCGATTGGATTTTTACTACTAATAGCTACTGCTTGCCCTAATTTGGAAAATGAATCAATTAAAGTTAAATAACTTTGATTTTCAATTATAAATGTATCTATATGTAAAATTTAGAAAGGTCTACTTGGAGTTTCTGTAAGCATTAAATGTATATTAGGTGGGTTACGGTCATATTTTGCTCTTTTACATATTTCACAATTATTTATAAATTCAGTAACTTTTTCTTTCATGTGTAAAAAATAATATTTATTAGCTATTTCTTTAAGTGTCTCATTAATACCACGATGATTAGTTTTAGAGGTGTGATAACTTTGTATTACTTCTTGAATATCAGCTGTGTCAGCCAAAGGAATTCTACGTTTCGGACAGCTTATTATTTCAGGGCCATTATCATTAAATAGTTCAGTGTAAATATTACTAAAGTCCTTATATAATTGATCGGTTTCAAAATTAAAATAATAACGTTTATTTGAAACGGTATAATCTCGTAAAAATTTAACAATATGGTCTCTATTATTTTGTCGAGGAATTTGCACTAAGTATTTGGTTTGATTATAAATTTTTACCTGTTTTACTGGTCTTGGATTATAATTTACTGGGGAAATATAATATTGATTCGGTTGTTTTTCTATGGGATTTTCAGATATTTGTATACTTTTTTTCGGTTCAACATTTACTTGAGAATGATCACTTTCGTCCGAGTTTTCAGTTGGTTTTTGTGCGAGTAAATTACGTCTTAGTTCACTTAAAGGGATATCTTCTGAATTTGGACTATTAGGAATTTCGATTGGGATAAAAGGCATTTCCGGTGGAGTCATAGGTGGTATATATTCATTTGTCGGCTGTGGTAATATCATACTTAAAGGAGGTGTATTTAGTTCACGGTCAAAGTCCTGTAAACGTCTCTCATTACTGTCTACATTATTAAACGTAGATGAAATCTCATCATCTAGAGCATTTACCTGTATGCGAGATAATGCGTCAGCGTTTGTATTATATTTTCCTTTTTTATATATAATTTCATAGTCGTACTCTTCCAATTTTAGTCTCCACCTAGTTAATTTTGAATTTGGTTCTTTTAATTTCATTAACCAAACTAATGGTCTATGATCGGTGTAAATGTAAAATTTACGTCCGTATAAATATGGCCTAAAATATTTAGTCGCCCAAACTATAGCTAAAAGCTCTTTTTCTATAGTCTAATATTTTTGTTCACTATTAATTAGGGTGCGAGATGCATAGCTTATTGGTTTATCACTACCTAAAGGTCCTTGCGATAACACTGCCCCTAAAGCTACATTTGAAGCGTCTGTCGTTAAAATAAAAGGTTTTGTAAAGTCGGGATATTGTAAAATAGGGTCATTCATCAAAATGTTTTTACAAGTTTCAAAAGACTCAAGGAAATCTTTGTCATGATTTATATTGGCATTTTTCTTAAGGCATTTAGTTAGTGGTTTAGTCAATTTTCCAAAATCGCGTATAAATTTTCGATAATACCCTAAGACCTAAAAAGCCTTTGATTTCTTTACGAGTCTTGGGAAGTGGATACTGTTTTATGGCCTTAATCTTATCTGGATTAGGTTTCACCCCCTGATCTGTGATTATATGCCCAAGATACATTACTTCCTTCTTTAGAAATTCGCTTTTATCGAGCTGAATTTTTAGGTTGGCCTGTCTTAATCTTTCAAATACGTCTTTTAGTCTTTCAATATGTACCTGAAGGGAAGTTGAAAATACTATGATATCATCTAAGTAGGAAAAACATTTTTCGTTTTGTATACCCCTCAGAATATTTTGCATTAGGCGCTCAAAACAGGGTGGCCCATTGATTACTCCAAAAGGTAGGCGCATATATTCAAAATGGCCGACCTGCGTTGAGAAGGCAGTTTTTTCAACATCTTCTGGTGCCATTTCAATTTGATGGTAACCAGAGGCTAAGTCAAGAGTGGTGTAATATTGGCTTCGTCCAAGTTTGTCTAAGATGTCGGAAATATTAGGAAGAGGATATTTGTCCGGGATAGTTTTGGCATTTAATTTACGATAATCTATTACCATACGAAATTTCTGTTTACCACTGCTGTCCTTTTTTTTTTGGAATCACTAATACAGGGCTGGACCATGGGGAACAGGATGGTCGAATTATACCTTGTTTTAGTAAGTCGTCTACTTGTCGTTTAACTTCTTGTTGTTGAGCATGGGGTAAGCGATACGGTCTTACATAAACTGGATCTGGGTCAGATAATCTAATATGATGTTTTATTTGATGTGAAAATGTGAGAGGGACTCCTTCACAATAAAATATATCTTTATATTCCTTACATAAAGCTTCAATTGCTGGTTTTTCTTCAATATTTAAATGATCAAGTCTAAGTTTTTCTAAATTTTGATTTTGAAGATATTCTAATTCTATCCCTGAGAAATCTACGTCCATGTGTTCGTCAAAGTGTTCAGTGAAATTTAATTCTGTTTCCGTAATTGGGTCAAGTTTCAATGGCGAGTTTAATATTACTTGTACGTGTTTATCTGTACTATTCAAGACACTCACATATGAAAAACCCTGATCTACGTTAACTAATGACTCTGGTATTTCTACTCCAGGTCGCAATGTTAATTTCGATAAAACGCCAGTATTTGTGGAACAAGAAACTGGAATTTTAATAATTTTCTGTGTTCTTGCTTCTATTTCAATTTTAAAATTTTGATACGTTCTTTTACAAGTATTATGTTGTTCAGACGGCAAATAAAGTGGAATTACTGCTTTATCTGTAATTAATTTTCTATTTTTAAAATCTATTCTGGCTCCTAACCTTTGTAATAAGTCAGAGCCAATCAGACCATGATATTGGCTACTAATATTAAAAATGTAAAATTTATATTTTGCTTTTCCTGTGTTGAACATTAATGGTAAGGGAATTTTTGCAATTTCGTTATGTGTACTTGTCTGATGGACGGATTTGATTTGAAAATATTCATTTTCTATAAAATTTTTGTAATAAGTATAAGCTAAAGATGGGCACAATAAAGATTTCGTACTACCACTATCCAACATGAATTTTAAATTTATACCAGGCACGATTACGTAGGGTAGTTTTGGGCAATTATCTAAGTTAACCTGTATTATCTGTTCTGATCTAAATTCAGGCTCGAATGAAAATTTTCTCCATGTTCGGTATAATCATTAAAATTATCTCTAGGTTCATAATAATTTTCAGGGTAAGGTTCTGAAAAGTTATCAGGTTCATAATATTCAGAATTTGTTTAATTATATTTATAATTTCCTTGACTAAAATTTGTGTCGTTGTAGTCATTGTTTTGTATAGGTCTGTCAGATTGTACTTCGTGATGATAAAGTTCCTCACTCGTATATCGTCTGTTTTGTGTATTAGGTATGGTATTTGTCGGTCTATGATTTCTGGTCGACGTTTCCATAGGGGTAGGCTTGTAAGTCGGAACAAAATTAGGGTTGGGTCGGAAAACATTTCTATTAGAATTTCTTGCGAAATTTTGTGAAGCAGGTTGATAATGAGGTCTTTGTTGTTGAATGTTTTGTTTTCTCTCAAAAGGATTTAGTTGTGTTGTATTTCTCGAAAATTGTGAATTAGATGGTCTTTGATTAAATGATTGATTACTAGAAAATGGTTTATGAAAATTACCTAGATTTTGAGAAGTAAAACTATTTTGGAATGGTTTATTTTGGAAATTGTTACTATTACTGTTTTTATTAGGTGTGTTAGTATGCATATATTTCATCTGTTTTTCGCCATATTGGAAATTTTCTTCCTCTACGACTAATGCCATAGCTTGCTCCAAATGTATCGGTTTTTGTAATTTAATTGCAAGTCCTGATTGTCCGTGCAGTCCATGTAAAAAGGTCTGCAAGGCCATTTTGTCATAAATTTCATTTTTTACTAAACGAATATTGTTGTCATCTATACTTAATCTTAATTTACTTTGTAGCAAACTTCTAGCATCTTGTATTCGCATACCAAATTGATAGGGCGTTTCATTTTGATTCGGTTTAAGTAACATTAAGTCTCTAGCTAAACAATCTTCATCTCTCTGGTCTGAAAAATATTGTTGTAAGAGAAGTTTTATTCGGGGCCAATTTGTGGCATCTTCTCTACTAGCTATTAAAGATTTTGCTCTTCCCTCTAGTTTATTAACTATTATTCTAAGTATCCAATTATTGCGGTCATTATTTAAATTTTGTGTATCAACAAAAGATGATAAGAAATTTTCACAAGTTCCAATAAATAATGCCAAAGTGGCTTGATCCCCGTCATAACTGGGAATTGCATTAATATGATAAGATTCAATTTTGGTTTGTGCAGCAACGTTTTGTTCAGTCATTTTAATATTTTTATTTTCTAAAGTAAAATTATTTTCTAAATTTAACACTAATTTGGCTGGTTTAATAATATTTTGTCTAGAAATATTCTTAAAATTTTTATCTGAGTCAGACATACACAATTATACAATTTATGGGATAAATATATAAAGGACAATGAAAATTACTCACAATAATTTTTCCATATGCTTAATTATGAAGTCGGCAATGTTGTCCTTCTTCGCTGACGATTTTTGGTCACTTCTATCTATACTTGACTTGGCCCTTCGAGGTTGGCGATGATGTCCTTCCTTTTGTGGCTGTGTTGTCTTCTGCTAGTGGTGGCTGTTGAGGTTGGCGATGATGTCCTTCCTCTTTGACGATGTTGGTCACTTTAAATTTTGTAGGTTGCAGGTTAACGATAAAAATCGACGTGTACCTTTGCGATTTTTGTCAAAAATACACTTAAACCTATACTGACGACTGCGCCAGTTTGGATAGTGCCCTTTTGGCACTTCAAAACAAAAAAACTTTATTTCGAAATTACAACAAGTTTAATTATAATTTTAAAACAAAGGAGAAATACACGATGTTTAATGTTGAAACACTCGTAATAAATTCTAACATAATATTGTATCTTACTTGTATATACAAAGTTAAATATGCTTAGCTAACATTATAAAATAAAACAACTTAAACTAAATAATTATGATGACTATGATTATTCAGCGGTTTTAGTATTTCCGCGTTGAACGACTGCTTCGATCCTATTACTCTACTAACACGAGATATCAGTATAGCATTATACAGGGTGCTGTAACTCGCGTGCGCCCGGAAGAAAAAAAAACAATTTTTTTATATTATATTAATCCACAAGCTTGTCTTTATATAGAAAATATTCACCACCAATAAAACTTAGAAACATTTGTTTACATATAGTACACCTGGCGATATCTATATTTGGTACAGAGAAACCTTATTGTTTGGTTCATATTACCGTCTGCCTGATTTCGTATGTATTCTTGGTTAAAGACGTTCTTGGTATTTTTACATAATATGCAATTACCAGCTAATAAACAATCTATTTGAGTTAAAGTGGTTTTACATTAGTTTTCAGTTTTAGAACTCTGTTTCAGCAGTAGTTCAGCAAGTTCCAGACAACTCGTTTTATAGTTACGTTTTTAGCAAGTTTTGGTAGGTGGTAGTGACTTTTCCTCTACGTGATAGTAAATGATTTTTTTCACGCCCGAGGAGGTACCACTCCGTACATCTAGCGGCCGGTGACGTCCCAACGGATGTTTCCGGTTCTGGTGTATGAGTCGGTTTCCCTTATAAACAAAAATGATGATGGCTCCTCCTTGTACAAAAGATTTCGGAGATAAAATACCTCTCCATTCGGATCTCCGGGAGAGGGGTGAGCAGCGGGCACCGACATCAAGATTTAACATATCCATCTCGAATATATGTGGCCTTAATTCTAACCTGAACTCCGTCCACCATTTCCTCCAGGCTAATAGGCCCCAACTCCTCTTCCTCACCGAAACCCAAATCAGTGCCAAAACAGTCAATAATTTATTTAATTTCTCGGGGTATGAGCTCCTTACTTCCTTTAGACTGCATGGAGCTGTGTGCGCATACGTCCGTAGCAATCTACCCTGCACCAGACTCCCCAATTTGGAAGCTGGAAGAAAAGACATACTTTGGATGAAACTCTCTCTCTCTCTCTCTCTCTCAGGGCTGCAACTAAATTCATCTGTTGCATTTACCGGTCACCTTATGACAACAACTTTGTCCAGCGTAATGCGGGATTACCTTTCCTCATTTCCATGGGCGTCTGTCTGTTTCTCTCATGACATGATATCTCATAAAACGCCACCAAAATCATCCAAGCTGGTATGGAATTATTTATTCCACTTACACAGAAAACCTCTTCAGACACTTAAAAGCCCCGGTTCTCTAAATCCTGTGACAAGGCCAGACTTCAAAAGGTCAAAACTCACAAAACGCTTCTACACAACCCCAGTCAAGAAAACCGTCAAGCATTTAACGACGCTAGAAACCGCTATGTCCGCATTCATTCTGGGGCAAAAAACTCGTTTAATAACCACATTAAAAACAGAGTCCTCTCAAGCTCTAACGGCAGCAAACCCTTCTGGGTTCTTGCTAAATCTATTGGGAATAATTTCTGCAACAGCACGTTCCCACCTTTTGTTTCAGGGGATGAAATTGTTTCTACCGCCATGGACCTCCTCTCTAGCACATCCAACCCAGTTCACAGTTACGCGGATGACAGCACCCTCCACTCGGATATACAATAATCTAAGCCTGTCTCTTTAGCCCAAGTAGATAAGGATCGCAGACTTTTGGAGGGTTCTGTATCTGTGGATCTCCAAAAAATATTAGACTGGGGAAGTAGAAATCTTGTACAATTCAACTCCATCAAATCTCAGTCTTGCTTTCTATCGCATAAGAGATACACCAGCCCTAGACCCATCACAATTAACAACCAAGTTATTCAAAGTAGTGAGTCCTTTTTACTTGTTGGCATTTATGTGGATCGAAATTTCAATTGGCACCAGCATATCACATCAATTGCAGAGGCGGCTGCTAATAAATTAGGTTTCCTCTTCCGGGCTTGCAAATACTTTTCACCAGCTAATCTGTATACCTTATATACTTCACAAATAAGGACAAACCTCGAATACTGCTCCCACATCTGGGGTGCCGCTGCCCCTTCTACACTCGCTATCCTGGACTCCATTCAGAAGAGAGCTATACGTCTTATCGGTGACACTACCCTCACCTAAAGGCTGACATCCCTTGCCCACCGACGTGCCGTTGGTGACCTCTCTCTCTCCCTCTTTTATAGATATCTGCACAGGCACTGCTCAGAGGAGCTTTCCTCCATAGTTCCTCCTCCTGCTGCCTCAACAGATCTGCCAGGGACACAGAGCGAATGCACCCTTTTAGTGTCCAAATCACCAGACATAGAACATCTTGTTATGCCCGCTCTTTTGTCGCGAGGGCTTCCAAGTTGTGGAATTCCTTGCCGGCACCTGTTTTTCCTTCTCCTCCGAAACTCCAAACCTTCCAGTCCAGAATTAACAAGTTGCCTATTTCCTCCTTGTCGACACCCACGTACTATAGTATTTAGGCTGTGAGTGCTCGTGGTGTGTTGTTGAAATAAAAAAATAAAAAAAGATCCAAATGTACATACCCTGTAAGTAAACATCAGCTTTCGTTTATCAAGTACTTCTCAACATTTTACTTTCAATTTTAATTTATATTTTCTTAATTTTCTTTGGAGCAAATCGTGCATGCGTCCTTTTTCTTCCACATATCAACGCCAAGAGAGATTACAAAATGGTTCCTACTTCAACTTTTTACGGTCGAAAATTTCTAGAAAAACTCCAGAGCAAACTTGGTTTATTTATTATTTATGTTCGTACTCGTTGCCTTGCTCTATTTGTCTATGCTTTGCCCGGTATTTTGACAGATTAAATACCTGGATTTTTAGGCTATATGATCCATAACAGCAAAATTGATAATTAAACCATTATTTTATAATGTACACGAATTTCTACATTTCATTCTAAAACTTTTAATATAATCTTTAACCCGATTCAGTTCATCGAAATACTTCAAATAATTATCTGAAACACGTTGCAAACATGCTGAAAGAAGGAAAAACACACGGACTCACAACAGGCAACTAGTACACATTTGTAGCTTCATTTGGAAGACCCCCAATTCGCGGGCAATAACCAAAAGCGTCACGGAGGCAACAGTTCTTTCAGCGTGTTTCCATCTTCACCTGGCTATACCGCACTGATAAGAACTAATAAGCTGGAAACACGTATATGCGGTTGTCTCCTTGCGGCGATGCCCTTAACTTTTCTCCTTGTATATAAGTAGTGTACAATTGGCCGCGTTATATAAAAAAAAACATTTTATTCCTATAACTCCTGGGCTCCGGATGCCACTCAGCTGATTTCTGTTGCCTCGGTGGCGATTTTGGTTGTTGCCCTCGAATTGGCGGGGTCTTCCACATGAAGCTACAATTGTGCACTGGTTTCCTGTTGTGACTCCGTGTGTCTTTGTTCCTTCTTTCAGCGTGTTTCCATCTTCACCTGGCTATACCGCACTGATGAGAGCTAATAAGCTTCAAACACGTGTATGCGGTTGTCTCCTTGCGGCGATGCCCTTAACTTTTTTCTATATATATATATATATATATATATATATATATATATATATATATATATATATATATATATATATATATATATATATATATATATATATATATATATATATATATATATATATATATATATATATATATATATATACCGATAACTGAAAAAATAATGGGCCGATTTTAATCAAATTTGGTGAGTGCGTTCCCTTTGCAAGTGACTTGGATGACACCATTATCCAGCAAAATCGAATCACTTTTGTGGAAAAATTTTAGATTTTCTTTCGGAATTTTTTTTATCTCCGGAAATAACAAACGCACAAAACCAAAAATATTTTGTGTCAATAACAAAATATAGTATATATTACAGACAGATATTAAGTTTTCTGACAAGAAAAAATATGAAAATTTTATAGTTTTTCTTCTAAAAACGTCAAAGTAGCGACTTGAAACGTCAAAATTGGCAAGTTTTAGGCAAATAATCCGAAACGACTATGGATTATGTAGATAAAATGTGGCAACAAATGTTTTTTACAAAACCTTAAGTTTCAGCTTAAATTGTCCTTGTCCTTCATTTTACTAAAATATTTGCAGAAAATTCATTTCAAATAGACCCTTTCTCTGATGCTTTATTTAGTTTTAGTGTTTATAATTTGATAGTCTGTAATTTATAGCGATTTTTCGTAGAAAAAATTCGCTATTGAAACCGCCACTTATGAATTTTGAAAAGATTTCTTCAAATGAGCGCGTACCAGCCCCCCTAGAACCCAAATCCGGCTTGGTTTCAGTTTTTATCTATTTACATGTACCTATACAGGGTGACGCATTTCTACAGTAAAGCTCCGTTATTATACAAGATACAAGAAAAAATATATATGGTAATTATAGTGTCTCTTGAGCTGCATCTTATAAAATTATTTTTACAATCACAGGGTGGACAATAAATCGTTTTCTTTTTTCTTTTTCCAATCGAACATGCCTTATATTATTGCATTTTCCATCGAAATATAAGGCACGTTTATAAGAAAAAAAATCGGGACGCAGCAAGTGCATTTTGGTAGCGATTTTTCTGTAAATGTTTCAAATTTCAATAACTCAATTAACCCAAGGTTTATTATTGGCTAACAAACCAGTTTTTTCAGGAACATTTTAAGTTTGCTTTCAAATTTTTTTTATACATTTTCAAACAATATAGTTACTTTTATGAAATATAATACATTGTTTCTACTATATAAGTTATACTGTTAACTAAATTTGATGCCTGCTTTCATTAAAAAATAACATATTTGCTATTAAACACATTTTTATGGAAATTCACTACCGCATCGCACTTGCTGCGTCCAAACTCTTTTATTACCGAAAAATGTCTGCCATTAAGAATTCGCAATGACAGCCTGTAATCAATACAATGAAGAGTCATGTAAGATGTGGTCATAAACTTATTTATTTCTAATAACCTATCAGAACTTCCTTTTGAACAGTTAAGTGAATGCGTGATCTACACAAAAACCAATTGAAAAAATATAATGTTTCTTTTTTAGCTGAAGGCAGTTGCAACTCACGCAAAAAGGCTTCTATATCATATCTAAATGTACAACAGTCACAGCACCAACAAATACTAAATTACACATCAATTAAAGAGAACGTTTATTCAACCAATAATAATATATTTGACAACATGATACAATAAATAAATATATATATATATATATATATATATATATATATATATATATATATATATATATATATATATATATATATATATATATATATATATTATAAACTCTTAAATTAATAAAATTGACACCTTGAAATAAAATCTGGCCTAAAATAACACATTTGATCTTCTCAGCGAGTGCATAGACTAATAAATAAAGACTCATTTTCACAAAATTGTTTAATGCTATAGTAACATTTTATGTTTAAAAATGCCTGAACTTCATTTCTAAAACTATGTATGCCCAAGTTTTAAAAAAAATATGCAGTTTATTGAAAAAAAAAGTTTCTCTATAATACAGAGACTTTTCAAATCTAGCAGTCGAATGTAAAGGGGGCCTTAGTTCTAAGTGATTTCTGGTAGGGTAAGAATTAATCTCAGTATTTTGCTCAACTGAAGAATGATTGTTGTAAATAAGTAACAAACACTTTATATATATATATATATATATATATATATATATATATATATATATATATATATATATATATATATATATATATATATATATATATATATATATATATATATATAGGCATGGTAGTGGAATTATATTATATTTAATAAACAGTGGTCGACAGCACTCCGTTGGTTTAAGACCAAATATTAATCTTAGACTTATTTTCTGCTGTATAACTATTCGGCCAGACTGGAACTACACCACCCCAAAAAAACGCATTATATCATTATATAACAACACCGAATAAACCAGAGCGTAATAGACATTAGTAAGGTTTTTTAGATTAAGTGTGATTTTCAAGTGTAGAATTGCATAGAACGCTGAGCTTAGACGCTTAGAGACGCAGTTGATCTTAACCTCTCATTGATGAATTAGGTAGATCTAAAAGCCAAGAAATTTGGTAGAGGGTGAAAACTGGATGGCATAACTTCCAACTTTTAAGACATTATCTCGAAAGAGATCCGCTTTTGTATTAAATTGAATACAAACCGTCTTTTCATAGTAGTAGATGGTAGTTGACAGTTGTGACAAAAACCGTGTACTTCCCGTGTCTATCTACTATGTCATCTAAGCTTTTTGTGTGACATTTTTAAGAGAGCTGAGCCGGAGGAGAGGGAAATCTCCGCTCTCCGAGCTGCAGCACTGCATCACTCAGCTGGCGAGAGAGAGAGAGAGCTCTCCTGGCTGCTGCAGCGCGTCCTTTCCCATCAACAACTATTATTAATTAACATCTTTAATAATTAGCATATTTAAATTAAAACTTTTGATATTATACAACTGACATTAGATGACTTTATTAGATGAATGACTAATGTCTCAAAATGTCCTTTAGAAGAAAAGACATCACATTTAATTATACGAAATTGGCTAGCTGAACATCGCAATTACTATACATGTATCATATGACAAAGTTAGAGGTGTACGTTTAGCATAACACAGAGGCAATAGAAGTCGTTCATTTGGCATAACAAACAAATACAAGGAAGAACAGTAAGCTCAGGTTTTTAAGTGAAAATAAGAAGATATACATATACCCTATTTCAACAGATATGCAGAGGTCTTTGGCAGTCTACTGTTAAAGTCTTGATGTTTCTTATTTTAATAATCATATTCATTAAGGTTGTGATGCCCCGGCTAAGGAGAGGCCCGACGGATAGGTTGCCAATCCGTCATTCGGGCATGACCTAAATATTCTAAGTTATATCTCCGCGGGCGCCATGTTTATTCCCTATTAAATAGGACAAGCTCAGATCCCCGTGAGGACTTCTGCTAAGGCCCTCGTCGAACACCACAAAGTTGCTGTTTCATAACAGCCTTGTCCTAGGGTAGCTCGAGGGGAGAAGAAAACTATAGCCAGAGGTCGAAAGTTATTATATCCCGTAGAGTTCTCGGGACTTAAGTAGGCTTTAATTACTTACTCCCGAATAATGTCTGTTTTCCTAGCTTACAAAGTTGGAAGCAGAAATATTATAAACAGGTAAATCTCAATTACGATATACCTCAGCTAGTCACAATCCATCACAGGATTCTAGCTTAAACACACCTACACTAGTGCAAATATCTACCGGCAGTGCAGTGAAATGCAACTAATTCCAGAAAAGCTTCTAATAATATTTAAAATATCTACAAACGAAAATGACAACAATAAAAATTCATAAATTATAAAAGTTAAAAATTCGCTACAGGTCATGCGATTAAAGAGAAAACATATCTTAGGTAGATAACGTTATCTCTGATAAGACAATCTTTTATAGTGGAAACGATACAAACACGTTAATATTTAAAAATACAATGATATTCGACTAGAATAATATTTGTGCTATTCATAACAAATAAAGCGTCATATTAGCATTAGCACAGCAATCAACAAGGCATGTTAAAGCAACGGCAAGCGGAAAGCGACATCTACATGCGTGAAATGGGAAATGGCCCCGCTATAAATTTCGCCTCAGTCGGGGGTTATATTTTTCCCTGAGCTTTATTCCCGCAATTTCCTTGCAGTCCTACTCTGCTAGGTGGGTAAGCAAACGGTTTCCACTCTTATATGACCCCAACCTGCTAACTAATACAACCGGGTAACTTGTCCCCTATTTCTGTCGAACACCATGTATAACTAACAGTCCCATCCAGCGGTTACGTACCATTCTGAGAAGCTCCATGCTTATCACAAGGACATACGTCCTTAGGAACAAACGTGGGCGACCCAGTACACCACAGGATGCCGGACACACTAAATACCACCCTTTTAATCAGCACTGTCCGTGCTCCCGTTCCCCTCATATAGGTAAGAAACGTGACCAGCTTGTCACTTATCTAGGCTAATCAACCACCTTGTCTAGCGATCACCTACCATTCAGAATAGCTCCATTCGTATCGCAAGGACATACGTCCCTCGGGACAAACGTGGGCCACCCTGTACAGCACGCTATAATTCGCTAAACACCCTGGTTCCACTATAATACGGTATAATCATTTACCTGATTTCGACTTCCCTTAAATGGGTAAACCCGTGACCAGTTTTGCCACTCCTACATACAGTACACCCTGTATACACTTTAAATCCTAACACGCTGTTAATATTACACATAGAACATCATTAATAAAATACCCAATTATCTATTTCAGATTGCAAATCATACTTCTCCAAGTTTCCGAAGTATAACTAACCTTGCAAACCACGATAGTAGAACACAGCCGTTATAGACTCTCGTTCTTCACTATCCAACAAATAACACGCTGCTTTCCACTACTACGTAGCACAGCGAAATAAATTTCCCAGTTAATATACCTAACTGACGCTCACACAATACTTGAAATTAACGTACAACCATGGGAACCTCTTGTCTTGGCCGCGAGCTGAAGGCATCTGCTGGACGGCGTTCTATCTCTCGGTCGTCTATTTGCCATGCGCTCGCCGACGCATCAAAAATGATTCTCATTGCGCGTGACAGGCAGGCGCTATGCGTTTCATCATACACAATCCACGTTCCACTTGTGGCGACTTTTCATACTCTGAAGTGTTTATAAAATAAGTCGGATTTATTACCTAGCAAATATTCGTTATTTAAACCGCCTAAATGAATTATTTCCTATTCAAATAACCCTAATAAATTCGGACTTCATTACACCCCCCCCCCCTTCTTCGGTTAACAAAAGACGCAGTCTTTTGTTACTACTCAACCTCCTCAACATCATTCGTTGAGTAGGTTAACTGTGATAACGCCAATCCGCGCAAAAATCAAAAATCAAAAAAATAATGAATCCAAAAATTAAATACATAATCCTTAATCTAAAGCAACGCTTGGCCACAATGCCAAAACGAAGCGACACCTAAAACTAACTTAACCTACTTCACTGTCAAACGGGGGGAGGCAGAGAGAAGGCGCAGGCGAGGAGAATTGGCTGAAGACACCACTACCAAGCGGCTGGAATCCCACGTCGAGCACGTTTTCCACTTACGCCACCAACTCTCACGCTGGGCTCTATCAGCGAGCACTGTACACCCACAGATCGGGAACTAACTTCCACACAGGATATTACTACCTGTTTCAAGACGTTTTCCCTTTCTTCCTGGTCCTGCTGTTTCTTCCAACAAGGACATCTTCGGGACAGCGTTCGTCGCTTCCCACATCGGTAACAAAATACACACGGTCGCCCTTCACATTGCGGCCGCATGTGACCTGATTGGCCACAGCGCTAACATAACTTGCGCTTAGGTATCGGCTGCATTGCCTCGGCCATACTTGCGACCATTTTCGTCATCACGACGTCATCACCAGGGATCACGGCGCATACCTTCTTGGGTAAGGTTGCTACCCTCGATTTCACAGCCTGGTCAATCTCTGCTTGTAGCTCATGGTCAAAGATTACCAGTCCACTGTACCTACGTTCTGCGTCCATATATTCCACAAAAACACAATTACTTTCCAGGTCTGCTGCCAGGCATAAATACCCGCCTGCTGGAAAGTGACCACGACTCGGCTTACGAGCCCTCGGCATAATCTAACATAACAAAGAACCATCAGAATGGTAAGGTTTTAAGTCTTTTATATGGATATGCTTTACTCACTTGCCGCCATCGTCTTGCAAATCATATACCACCGGAGAAATAACCTTGGTTATTGTGTAAGGGCCAGAATATTTCGGAGCCAACTTGGCAGCGAACTTCTTCTCACTCGAAGACAAATAACGTTCCACCCTCATTACGCCTTCACCTATCTTGCATCGCCAGTCTCTTCTCCGTAGGTTATAATAGTGATTTTCCTGGTTAAAAGCCCTTGACAGGTGCAAGCGCACTAGCTCATATACATCTTTCAACCTGTCCATTTTCACGGCATGGTTCGATACTTCTCCCATCGATGCTTCCTGACACTTCTCCACTTCAACCGTAGGGAAAACAGAGCTCCGTACATTCAACTCCCTTCCAAAGTTCAGGAAAGCTGGAATGAATCCCGATGACTCATTTCTGGATGTATTATAGGCAAACATCAGCTCGAGCAGACGCTGATCCTAAGCCTTGTGATTAACATTACAAAACTGGGCTATCATTGTCTTTGACGTTCGATTTTGTCGCTCCACCGGATTACACTGGGGACTGTACACCGGAGTAAGGCGGTGTTTTATACCCCACTCTTTCAGGAACTCAGTAAACCTTCCAGCCAGGAACTGACGTCCATTGTCCGTAATCACGGTTCTCGGATATCCAAATCGGGATATTACCAGCTCTAGGACGGCTCGTTTTCGCTGTCGCACTTCTCAAAGTTCGGCACGCCCCCATTTCGTAAACCTATTTTGGGTGACTATCGCGAAGCAGTTGCCTTTCGTAGATCGAGGCAGTGGACCAATCAGGTCGAAGCTTACGGTCTCCCAGGGTTCATAATGCCGGGACGGTTGCATCATAACAGCCGTTTTCTGCTGGCACGTCTTGTAACTCTGACAGTGTAAACAACTTCTGACATACTTGGCAGTTTCACGAAACATTCCCAGCCAATAATATTTCCTGGCCAGATGAGAAATGGTCTTCTCGATTCCCAAATGTCCAGCTGTCGCAGCATCATGGTTTTCTTCCAATATGCGTCGGCGCAGCTTTTTCGGGACACAGAGCTTCCATGGATCGGACAGCTCTATTTCAGCGTAATCGTACGGATCCAGAAAATGACGATATAGTCGGCCATCCCGAATACAATAATCGGGGTACGTACTGGGATGGGACGACACCTCCTCGGACTTACGCTTATACCAATGTCATTCTGACACTCTTTGGTAACGCACGTCTCACTCTCGCTCGGATGTCACTAACGGAGAACGGGACAGTGCGTATGCCACCTTGTTATACTCTCCTTTCCTGTATACTACCTCAAAATCAAACTATTGCAAATACAGGCTCGACCGAGATATTCTTTCGGCTGGAGAAGGCATTGAATGCAGATACTTCAATGACTGATGATCGGCCATCACTGTAAAGTGATACCCCCCCAGATACCGCTTCATTTTCTCGACGCCCAAGACAATAGCCAGACATTCTTTCTCGGTCACCGAATAGTTACGTTCGGCCCTCGTCAAATTTTTACTGGCAAAGGCAATTACCCTTTCTTGTCCTTATATTTGCTGGATTAAAGCGGCACCCAAACCTTGTTCAGACGCGTCGGTTTGCAACGTGAACGGCCTAGTGAAATCGGGGCAAGCCAACACCGGAGCCTCGGTTAGCTTCCCTTTCAAAGTTACAAAGGCCTGCTCCTGATCCGACCCCCATTGCCAACGATTACCCTCCTTTAGCAACTTGGTGAGTGGGGACGCGATCTGAGCAAACGACGGAATAAACCTCCTATACCAGGATGTCATACCTAAGAACTGCCTTAACTTCTGGACGTTTACCGGCGGCGGTATCTGCTTAATACTCTCGACTTTATCGGGGTCCGTACATATGCCGTCAGGCGTCACTACGTGACCCAGATACTATAAAGTTCGCCTTCCAAACTGATACTTTTCCGGGTTAATCTGAAGGTTTGCGGCCAGTAGATAGTCCGTCACCCTGGCTGACCCCCTCCACTTTCCAAGATGGCGTCTACGCATGCGTTGACCGATGACGTCACGACGGCGGGAGTCAACTGATAAGTTCCCGCCAGTCGCCATGTGAGCATGCGTTAACAGATGGCGGGTAACGGTAACCTGATAATTAGCCATGTGAGCATGTGTTGACAGAAACGTGTCAGGTCCCAAGTTCCCGCGTGCCGCCATGTGGTTATACACACGTGTTGAACAGATGGCTGCTACCCGCTGCCGAGAATGTAAGGTTAAGCCACCCATGTGTCAATTTGATGTTAAGTCTGACATATAAGCAATCTGCTTTGCGCTATCCGAGACAGGTTGCGAGAGACCTCGTTTCCTACCGGTGACCTACTTTCAGAGTTAAACCGCGACAAGTGAAAGGTATCAGGTTGCGAGTGACCTCGTTTCCTACCGGCGACCTACTTTCAAAGTTAAACCGCGACAAGTGAAAGGTGACCTAGTTTCCTACCGGTGACCTACTTTCAGAGTTAAACCGTGACAAGCGAACGTTAGCGGTTGCGAGTGACCTCGTTTCTTACCGGTTACCTATTATAAAATACAAACACATTAATTTTAACAAAGACTTTTATTTGATACAAAGTACAAGTGTACAAACTAAGTCAAATCACTCTGCCACAATCCATTCCAGCCTTTAGGTATGGTACGCTTACGTTTTAAGGTTCTTGCCAGTTGTTGGAATTCATTTACAGAATTCTCAACATCAGATGGTTCATCGTTACGTTGGTGCTGTTGTCGTCGGGGACGCTTCATGGTGATGTTGGATTTAAAAGTATCCACTTGTCGTGCAAATCTTTCAGATTTTTGTCTATTTCACCCAACTTCTTCTTCAGCTTGTGGTTCTTTGACAGATCGATATCTTTTAAAACTTGAGCTGTTATGGTCTTGGTTAAATTTTTAAATTTCTGTTCAATTTCTTTTTTCAAATCATCCAACTCGGGCTTGTGCACAGCCTCTAGCAATATGGCTATTAGTCTTTGTGTCACTTCATCTTTATTCTTCAGATACTCAGCTTTATGTTTCTGATAGTCGTCCACCCAGGCATCAACAAATGTTTTAGTTACTCCATCTGTGGAATCAATAGGGTCGGCGACGTTACACAATCTATGGCGTTGCACATCGAAATCACCACGTGCAGTTCTTGGGAAAGTCTCTCTTTCGATAATTTTAAACCTTACACGTTTATTGGGCGGGGAACGTCCGAACTTATCGATAGACATTTTTATACTAAGCAATAGATAGGCATATATGATCTTATGTAGATTTAATAGGCGGCGATAACACTAGCTTCCTTTAGTTCTTCCAAGATTGATTGAATTTCGTTGTTATGAGCATTATTACTAGCAACAACTTGGGAAGCCACTAACAGTCTAAGTCTATCAACCAACGCGTTTATGTCATCCCAATACACATATGCTATTGCTTTGTTATTGTGTATCATGTAGTTGTTAGTGCTGATGCTGCTGATGCTGCTGCTGTTGCTGCTACCACTGCTCGAATCACTCTGAGCTTTAGATTCAGTCTTTTGTTTTTTGTTAAGATGTGTGATGTGGTCGTTGTCGTGGTGGCCGTCGTCGTCGTGGTGGCCGTCGTCGTCATAGGCGTAACCAAAACCTTGAGGAGTTGAGGATCTTCGCCCTCGTGGGTTTATAACTGGTTTTATTAGAGTCAGATACTTTTCCGAGGAACAACCCTTGGTTCGTGCGTTGGGATCGTAGTTCATTTTATGCACACTAGTTGCTTCTAGAATATCCCTATAGTGTTGAAGATCGTCATAAGTATACCCCTTAGGTGTTTTCATAAATACCAATTCTAGCAGACCTTGTGTTTGTGGATATCTCCTGTGACCCAGTCGAATGTCATCATCAGTAAAGTCTAAGCGTTTGTTGCCAACACTCCAGCTACCAGTATCTTTAGCGTAGCGAGCACCATACGTTTGATCAATGGTAGCAAGTCTCGGTGGTTCAGTAAAATACTTGTCTATATAATATCGAACTCGTTCAGGATATTGCTCCAAAAATTCGTGATATGCTGGGTTGGTGGTGAAAGTTTATAGGTCTGCCTCAAGCTCTTCAAATGTTGGGATATCCTCATCGGAACTTGTCTCCATCCCTGGTTCGGTTTCAAAAACTTCATGATCTTTAAGGAACTCAACTTTTGGTTTCGTTTCTGGTATATCAACTTCTTCTTTGAGTTGTTCAGCCACTGGTGGCAGCTGCTGCTGCTGCAGTGCTGATGTGTTTCTAGATATTTCACTTAGCGGTTCAACAATTGGTTTATATAAACGTTGCAGAGCATCATCATTCTCAGCTCTGTTAAGCTTAAGCATTAGATGTTTTTTTCGAATATTTTCAGCAAGTTGTAAAACCCTTTTCTTAACTTTTTGCTCTTGCTTACCCATCACCTCCATCGTGCTAAAGTTAGTTGGTGCTACCTGCTGGTCTAATCACTTGTTAGAGCGATACAAGCTGTGTGGTGGTTTGAGGTATACTGACTCCGCCATGGTGCATGTCTTCTTCTTATTTATCACGATGTCTGTCTCTCATGTTAGACAGCTGTATGACAGCTGTTTAAGACAGCTGTGTTAGACAGCTGTGTTAGACAGCTGTGTTAGACAGCTGTGTTAGACAACTGTGTTAGACAGCTGTGTTAGACAGTTGTGTTAGACAGCTGTATTAGACAGCTGTGTTAAGACAGCTGTGTTAGACAGCTGTATTAGACAGCTGTGTTAGACATCTATATGACAACTGTTAGACAGCTGTCTGTCCTGTCTATCACTGGTTGCAACCACTTAGATTAATATATATCTATCGAATCCTTTTCTATATCTGCCTTTGTGAACATCATTTTCTTTTACAATCACCAACACACCATACTTATTGTCTTTCCAGCATTGGCAGCATATATTTTTAAATTGTTTAAAGTCCATATCGGTGGTCACATGATCGTCGTACACGTGTTTTAAATTGATTTCATCTTGCTTGAATAACACAACAACGTTTGTGTTGTCACGTACCAGATGTTTGGGTATTCGAGTATATGTTTGACAGAGATAGAATGAATCATTATTCTTGTGTCTGCCCATACTAAAGTATGCTCTTATTTTATCTTGTTTATCACACGCCACATCATCAAATATAAACACAGAGTTGTCCAAAGCATCTTTTGGATCTAAGATTTCATCGTTTTCACTATACGGATAGTAACCAACACCTTTTGATGCATCTAACACCTCCTTTAACATCTTGTATTTCGGTTGATACAACGACTTTGAATACAGATACACGTTATCAAACTTTAAACCGTTTGCTTCAAACAATAAACTCAGCATGACATTTGTTTTACCACATCCACTAGGACCACATATGATACATCGAACGGTGTTTGGAAAGAGAGGACCATGCCTCCGTTGTTCTGCTGTATCTGTAACAGCATCGTCTATGTTTGTAATGGGTAAGGCAAAAGTGTGTTTGATGGTACGCATCTTGACTTGAACTAAACTATATTTTTGGTGTGTGTGTATATAAATATAGATGCAAGTGGGACGCACAGTCAGTATGAATGTTGATGTCACAGAGTGAGGGTCGTTATTAACAAAGAACGACGCAAGTTTTGCTGAAAAGTTGGAGCGTTACAAACACCTTGAAAGTTAACAGAAAACTTGGTGCGGGTCTTGATGTAATCAGCTCGAAGTCAAAGAAGAAAGTTCTCTTTAAAAACATAATAAGTCTGATTGGGGAAGTTATAAAAGATAGAAACCTTATTCCAACAGAGAACGCTGTGTTTGATATAGCTCATGCAATCGTTAGAAACATTGGTGGACGTAATAAGGTGCAGAAACCACGAGTTATTCCAATACCAAAAGCGGAGGCTTCCTTCCGCTGTTGCCGTTGATATTTGGTGGTCTGTCGGCACTAGGAGCTCTGGGTGGCGGTGCTGCTGGTATTGCTAAAGCCGTGAACGATGCCAAGTCTGCGAAACAGAAACTGGAGGAGGAAGAACGTCACAACAAAACAATGGAAGCCATCGCGATGGGCAGGAGAGGCAGTCGTTTGAAATTTAAGCCAAAATGCAAGAGACTGGGCAAAGGCTTGTATCTCAAGAAACAGCGCTCCGGTTATGGGTTGTATCTGCAAAAGCCAAAAAACTAAAGTGTTTACCAGCAAGACCTCTAACAAATGTAGATCTTGTCAAGTTTGCTGGTAAAATGAAAATCCCATATTTTAGAGGTGTATACATGCGAGATGAGCTACCTCACAATGGACCACGTAAAAACGAATCGTTCATAATAAGTACACTTTGAGAACACCCAAATCACCACAACACATATTTCAGAGACCTTACGATCGTTTCGTTGACCAAGTCAACATCTTCAGAGGAAGAAAAATTCTAACATAAAAAACTAGATCCCGTATATTTATATCGCGTCAAAGAAAACGAACTAAGCCGAAGGAAAGTTGTCGTCCAAGAACGATCGTTTGTTTATTGCGCAGTGAAACAGGTCGGAGACCTGCTTTAATCTTTTGGTCGATAAATTTATGACCCTTATCTAATATAGGTTTAAAAAGGACCGGCGTTCTTTAAAGAAACAGCACGTTTCCTTTCGATCTAGAAATTTACTATGTAGATATTGGTTTATGCCGATAAAGACATCTGCTGAGATAAACAACATAAACTCAAATCATCTCTTTTAAAAATAGAAAACTAAAACCCAGATGTCTGTCTCACCGTGTTACCTTTAACAAAGGAAAAATAGTTCAACTAAAATACTACACAAAAACTATATATTGATTTTAATTCTACGTGAAAATATTTATATTGACTACATAGATACAAAAACCGAACAGGTATTTAAATCAAGACAAACATAGTGATCAGTATATGTATAACCGGTCGAGTTATTGACAATAATTTATTATTCTACCAGACTAATTATGAGTATTTAAGCGGTCAAATGCAAAGAGCAAACAATGGGCTAGAAATTACAGGTGCCGCACGATTTAATGAAGTTTTGTTCTTAATAGACCTTAATATAAAAATACTTTCTAATGAATCAAGCATAGTTTGATGTCTGACATTTTTGACAAGTTTCAAATTTTCTTTGTCAATGTGGTGGTTATTATCCCATATATGTTGTGCCACACAAGATTTATCTACCGTACCATATCGTAACTGTGCGAGATGTTCACGAAATCTGGTGGCTATGTTTCTCCTAGTTTGGCCCACGTATTTAAGATCACAATCTTTGCAACTAATCTCATAAATTCCGGACATTTCAGTGACTTTGTCTTTGTCTTTCGTATTACCCAATAAATTTTTTAAATTACTTTTCGTCGAAAACGTCAAATGTAAATCGGCTTTCTTAAAAATACTTTCCAAACCCTTTGTGATTCGTGGTTCATAAGGTAAACATACAAATTTTTTCTCGATTTTATCATTCTTAAATGTCGTACATTCAGATATCAACTTCTTTGTTCTGTGTTTGTTAACTAATTTGTCTATTAAACCATCCGAGTAACCGTTATATCTCGCCACATGTATTATGTATTTTAATTCTGTATTAAATCTATTTTTACTCAACGGAAACTTTATCAATCTATTTACTAAGAAATTGAAACTAGCGTTCATTATGAGTTTGCAAACACAGGAGCAGCCAGGCAGTCATTGGCTTGCTGTGGGGAAACGTGGCGGCATCGTCGAGTACTCTGACTCGTTTGGAAACTTGAAGCCTCCTGTGGAGCTGCAACGTTACCTTAAAGACTATTCCATCTTGTATAATCATGATGTGTATCAAACATATAATACTTTTAATTGTGGTCACTTGTGTTTTTAGAATTTTTGCAATAAAAGGCTCAAACAGTAGCCTGTGTGTATCAGTCATGGCGCACACCTTCGTGTTAAAAGATCGCAGCTCCCATCTGTCGTCAGACTACCATCCACCTTTTGCTTTGGATGGTAGTTATGCTGTTGCTTTGATAGGCTTTCACACATACAACAACATACACAACATCTATGAAGGTAAAAACAAATTTTATGTAAAAGAAGGAACTGGTTGGCGGACCATCACGATACCCACTGGTGCCTATGAGATAACACACTTGGAAGAGTTACTTCAAAATGAACTTGTTGGTGCTACAGCAACACACGAACAAAAGCAGCAGGCTCTGATTCTGACACCTAGAATTTACAAACACACGAGCAGCCAGGCAGTCATTGGGTTGCTGTGAGAAAACGTTGCGACATCGTCGAGTACTTTGACTCGTATGGAAACTTAAAGCCTCCTGTGGAGCTGCAACGTTACCTTAAAGACTATTCCATCTTGTATAATCATGATGTGTATCAAACATATAATACTTTTAATTGTGGTCACTTGTGTTTACAATTTTTGCAATAAAAGACTCAAACAGTAGCCTGTGTGTATCAGTCATGGCGCACACCTTCGTGTTAAAAGATCGCAGCTCCCATCTGTCGTCAGACTACCATCCACCAATTGCTTTGGATGGTAGTTATGCTGTTGTTTTGATAGGCTTTCACACATACAACAACATACCCAACATCTATGAAGGTAAAAACAAATTTCATGTAAAAGAAGGAACTGGTTGGCGGACCATCACGATACCCACTGGTGCCTATGAGATAACACATTTGGAAGAGTTACTTCAAAATGAACTTGTTGGTGCTACAGCAACACACGAACAAAAGCAGCAGGCTCTGATTCTGACACCTAATCCAAATACCATCAAATGTAAACTAAAGTGTTATACAAGTGTCAGTTTTGAATTTGATGGTTCGATTGGGCGAATGTTGGGGTTTTCAAAACAAGTTTTTCAACCGGACATCTTTTATGAATCTGATTTACCTGTTGAAATAGTGGATGTTAGACAGATTCGCATAGAAACCAATATTGTGTCTGGTTCCTATTATAACGGACAGCCCTCACATACGCTGTATGAGTTTGCTCCGATGGGTGATCCGGGCTACGCAATCGACATAGAACCTAAAAATTTAATTTACCTGCCGGTGAACAAGCAAGAGATTTCGAATATAAGCATCGACATCGTCGATCAAGATTCAGTTCCTGTCAACTTTCAAGGTGAAGAGGTGTCTGTTCGCTTGAAACTTATAAAGGTTGCTTAGCATGTTGGTCTTTAAAGATATAAAAGCAAGTGCACCCACCAAAACAACTTCAGTTGAGGCAGACAGTTCAAAGGGTACACTTCGTCCCGATAATATTGAGTTCCTGAAAAGTCTGGGCTATCATGTCGCCAAAACTAGCAATATTCAAAGACCCCGTGTTTGATGATGCCATCGATCGCGAAGAACTGCGCTCTTACTATTCACCAACTAAATCGTTTGGTAACAGCGATGAAATTGAAATAACCATCAATCAGCAAGATGCGTTCGTATGTCTGGCCGAGTCAGCTCTAATAATCGAAGGTGCTCTGGAACCTTTAGCAGTACAAAACGCCAATAATGAGTGTTATCTGTCAAATAATGGAGCAGCTGCTCTGTTTGAATCGATGACCTATGAGTTAAATAACAAGGAGGTGGAACAGTGCGAGACCCATACACCACAACAACCATCAAAAGTCTGCTATCCTTCAGTAGGAACGAAGCCAAATCTCTTAGCAATGCCGGACTGAATGTGTCGTCGGAGCACATCACCTTAAACGATAACAAGTTTCACATGCTCATACCTATTTGGTTCCTCTTCAGTTTCTTCCATCATTTCAAAGGAGTTCTCTGTGGCAAACATACTTTCCGATTTACAAGAGCTCTAAATGATTCCAACGGCTATTACAGCACAGGTACGGCACGAGCAAAAATTACAGTAACCAATATGTTTTTAAAGGCAAAACATGTATTTCCCAATGATAAAATGAAATTGGAGCTGATGGATAAAATAGTAAAAGACACATCTATATTTCTCGTATACCGCAAATGGGACATATATGAGCTACCATCACTCAGAGATATAAACAGAGATGTGTGGGCTGTTAAAACTGCAACCAACTTGGAAAGACCTCGATATGTGATTATAGCATTTCAAACAGATCGCAAGGACAACGTAAGCAAGATGGCAGACTTTTTCGATAACATTGGTATGGTGGATCTCCGAGTGTTTCTAAATTCAGAATGCTACCCTTATGAATCTATGCATATGGATTTCGAGAAATCCAAATATGCGGAAGCCTATCACATGTATACAGATTTTCAAAAAAGCTTCTGTTATAAAAACATGTCGGAGCCTATCTTGAATTATGACGAGTTTAAAGACCGAGCTCTATTTGTGATTGACTGTCAGCACCAGAACGAGTCAATCAAGTCTTCAACGGTGGACATTAAGGTGGAATTTATGAGCCGAGCGAACTTCCCAAACAATACGCGTGCTTACTGTTTGGTTATTCATGACAGTGTATTGGAATATAAACCTTCAACGGGCATCGTTAGAGCCATTATGTAATAATAGTAACTATGTCACTTCTGTATCAATATGTACAGCCACTATGTAATAATATAATTAACTATGTCACTTATGTATCAATATGTGCAACCTAGAGTTGTACCCCAAATAAATTCGTTATTGTATGTAAATCACCTGTTTTATTTTTCTTACTTGCATTTTAACCAACCCTCGTATATTCCACTAGTAAAATGGACACATGTGAGAACCAACACGTGCTACACAACAAAGGTGTGTGTATTTTTAAAATCTCAATTCTTAATGAGTACTCTCGTATATATATATATATATATATATATATATATATATATATATATATATATATATATATATATATATATATATATATATATATATATATATATATATATATATATATATATATATATATATATATATATATATGTCAATGCGCAATTTGCTGGACCAAATCATATGACTATGCGTAAGTTGCTGGACGAACCGCATCATAGCTGGACGTCCAGCTATGAACACTACTTCTTTATAAGTACTAGCGTTAATGGCTGGACACAAGCAAAAACATGAGTTTTAGCTACGTTGCCAAATATGTTATGCTTTAGTATTCTTTGTTTCCTTCGCATTCCTACAGTTTTGTAATTATTGTAAATATGAAACAAATAGTTTTAAACTTCAAACATATGTCTTGAATATTATAACTATTATAATACCTAATAAAATTATAATGAAACTGTGTATTTTCAGAATGAAATGAAAAATAGCTTGTAATAAGTATTTTCTATGCACATAGTTTTTCAAGAACCTGCAGATTATAAACTAAAGTTTTGCGATAAAAATATTTTTGTTCTCAACTTAGGAAACAGTCGAGAAGCAGAAATCAACACACTTCTCAAATATAATAAGAAAAAATTCAATTAGACATAAAAACAAAAATAAATGTCAAGATGGTTGGATACGACGGCGTCAAGGGGTCACGTTAAAAAATTATTTTTCAATAATTCTGAGAAAGAAGTTTGAAATGTGACATAAAAAGTCAGATTTCTGTGATAAAAAATATATAATATATTTTGTATCAGAATTCTAGCTTTTTTATCTCAGAATTCTGACTTTTTATGTCACATTTCTGAGATTAAAAAGCAAGAATTCTGATACAAAAACTCAGAATTATTCGAGAGTTTTATACTAGGTAGTGCCACTTGCAAAACGTTTACCTATTGATTATTGATGTGTAATTAGGTAGGTAGCTCTCATGTGGCGGTTTGACAGTTAGTTGATGGTGTTTACAAACTCAAAGGTAAGAAAATTGGTTTATTGACTATTATGCTCCTGGTGTTAATAAAATAATACACATTAGATGCATTCTTACCACAATTGGAACCGTAGACCGGTTTAGCTCTACTTAGAGCTCGTCAGTACGGTATACTAATTGCAGTGAAAACACACCTATAACGTAATACGGTTATGGTAGCCAGCCTCCCAAAACTAAGTTAGATGTAAGACACGAAACACGTGCCGCCATCTCGTTGGGGAACCAGGTAAGCTATCTAGTTCCGCAACGAAATGGAGGCACGTGTTTCGTGTATTAGATCTCACTTAGAATAGTGCATAGGTGCTTATATAATGGTCTTATTAATTATGTACGTAAGTCGTCGTATAAATATACAACTATATATTACTGTTTAAAAATGTTTTGTTCAACATTATAACCATGGAAATTTTAGCTCAATTAATGTTAAGTCAGCCTTAGAAGCATATAAATATGTGTATGTTTTTGTTTGTTTAACGTCGGTTTACTTCCGCGACTATGGCCAACCACCGACGCCAGGGAGTAGTTTCACCTTACTATCCTGGAAATTTTGCCGAGCCCTGCCGTTCTGCAAGGATATTAGGGATATTCAACGTGCCCAACATCCCATGGGCACGGGACCGACGGCCTTACGCCCTCTCCGAATGGCGAAACGTGCAGACATTCAACTTGCTCAAATACAATGCTACAACCTCGGTTGATGTTAGTGCTAAAAAAGTTGCCTAAGGGCTGGGCGCTAGTTGACCCGTCCCGGCTTCGCACGGGTGGTAAGTGTGGTAATTCGTAGAAAGCTTGTACAGTGCGGGGCAGTTTGAGTAGGGTGTCGGAAGTCGGAAGCCAGATGTCGTGTATAGCATTCTTCAAGCACGTCAAGTGTCCAAACTGTTCACTGAGACACGTAACGTTCGGTTTCGACACCTGTTACATATTCGTTTTCCTGAAGTCTCAGATTACCAAAATTGCAAGTTGTTCAAACAAAAATTGATTTAATTGATCTGTATCCATTCAGAAACGCAAACGCTTCAACAAAATTTTTAAATCTCCTAAATTATTGTCTACTAATATTGATCAATTTTGATAACTAATAGTTCGCTTATTCTGTTAAAATATTCTCTACATTTTTAATAGCGAATTTTTTTAACTTCCCTATCTGACAATACTAAAAAAAATCGTTTTCATTAACACTCTCTGATTTTATCAGTAGAATGCGCCACACGAAGGTCTGGACTAAGTCCTGGTATTGACTAACATTAGAATGTTATTTTTAGTCAATTGTCTCTGCTTCATTCTAGCATTGACTAATTAGAACATGGACACTGTAATCTTATTAGTTTGCTAAATTTATTATTATGTTTCTTTGAACATCAGTTCACATAAATAATGATCTACTGATTTTAAACTATTACTCATACAGAAAGTGAGCGACAGTTGAAATTATTATTAATTAATAATTTGGTTAACACAACATCATACCTAATAATTCTTTTAGAAAATTCGAACTCATTGTACAATTATCAAGATAATATATTATAATCTAATAATAAATAAAATTAATTCACTTGCTGACAGTGTACTTAATTCTCATTACGGGGTCTCCATTTTCAATTATAATACAAAAATCCTAATCCCAGCTAGTAATTATCTTCGGAAGAGATTATTAAGCAATTCGGTTGAAATTCAGAGCAAACAATTTTCTTTGTTTCTTTTCTTATGTCTTATGTACGTTAATACGCCAAATTGACAACAATTGATTCCTTTTTGCAATCAGGATTTTCTTAAAAACATAAAAAATTGACAGATCAAGTTTCTTTAGGATTTAAGGAATTTGTTATTTAGTTAGTTAGAGGTAAAAGTTCAGAATAATAACGGGTGAGTTCACCAGGCGCCAGCAGCTGCCAGCACAGTCAACATTTTTTGACATAAACAATGCAGCCATGATCTACGCACCATCTAACGATAAATAGTAACACTTCACTTATTTAATATTTTGTACGCCAGTTAGACCAACCATCTCCCAATGCCATGCATTGTAATGTTTGAAACCAATATTGTCTACAAGGTCTGTTTACACTACACGGTCCTAGATCATAGGCGTCTCGAGAATTAGGATTGAAATTTTCATAAATACGATTAAAAAAATAAAATAAAATTTAAAAGATGTATAACCACCTATACATTATTTAAGTATACTATTAACTAAAAAGTCTGGACGCAGCAAGTGCGTTATGGTAATGAATTTTTATAGAATTGATTTCTCGAATAAAATGTTTGAAAGTCTCAATGTTGCAATGTTGTGATCTCGTCACAAGCGATTTTTTTCTATGCAAATTCAGTAAAAAGTGTTTTCAACAAAAATGTAAGAAAAAAATTAAGAAAAACCTTCAATATCTTGCAGCTCTACCAGTTTTTCTAGAAATGACCACCTGATTTGTGTGCTGCCATGTTTAATAGATCTACAACCTGCCGGACAATTTCTTATTAATTTCATCATGTGGCAAGCATCTAGGCAAATATATACATTTTAATGGATTACAGGATGCGGCAAATAAACCTTTAAACCTTCTTGGGTAAATTTTCAGATTAGCTACCGAACGCTTTTCAAAAAATTGTTTTCAAAAATATTACTAGGACCCCGCTGGATGCACAAACTACAAGAAAAATTTCTTGTTCACACCCCACAAGGAAGTTATGGGACTAGAATTGAATAGGGGTGCTGGGTGGGAGTAGGTAATAAAAAGGAAATAAGAGTAGAAAATGCAAAGAAAACTGTTTTAAAGCTGTCTATTTGACCCCATATCCCCATTAAACACCGCCTACACCGCAGAGAACCCCTATTCGCCGCAGGTCCCGTAACTTCCTTGGGGGGTATGAACAAGAAATTTTTTTTGTGGTTTATGCAACGAGGGTGGTTGTATGCACACGAGAGGGGAAGGAAAATGCCTACGACGAATCTGACACCCCCCACCACCATCAGTTCAACTTGTGACGTTGGCGGGACCCCCCCGTCCCGCCAATGGGATGTTGCTGGGTGTGGGTGCTTCGTCGTGAGGATATTCCTTCCTCTCTCGCGTGCATACAACCACCCTCGTTATATAATACCATATATAAACCACAAGAAAAATGTCTTGCTCATACCCGCCAAGGAAGTTACGGCACCTGGGGGAATAGGGGTACTGTGCGGAGACGGCAGGGTTTAAGGGAGATATGGCTTCAAGATGTGAAAAAGACAGCTTTCAAGCCCGTTTTCTTCGCATTTTCTGCTCATATTTCCTTTTTACTACCTACCCCGCCCAGCACCCCTATTCACTCCTGGTCCTGTAACTTCCTTGGGGGGTGTAAACAAGAAATTTTTCTTGTGGTTTGTGCATCTAGGGGGGGGGGAGGGCTAGGCAGGTTTCTGAAAACAGTTTTTTGAAAAGCGTTCGGGAGGTAATCTGAAAATGTACCCCTTCTTGAATAAATGTATCTAAATTTGCTCACAAACATTTAACCATGCTTATATTTGCAGCTGCTCCATCGAAAGTTACGGAAGTAACGACTATTCTTGCCTGATGGATAAAACTTAAAGCCTGATTTAATAGGTTTGCTTTTTCTATAGAAATAACAGCAAGGAAGAAATAACCCACTGAAACTTTCCAGTGGCCATTTAAAGCAAGTAATAAAAAAAGCAAAACTTCTTTAGCTTCTGGAAGTTCGTTTGAATTATTCATATCCACGCCAATATCTACGTTACCACAAAACTTTTTTTCTGTCCACTCAACTTGACGTCTTATGAACATCTCGTCGATAACTAGGTTACAAAGTATTTTGCAACCTTTTTCAGCTGCTTCTCTCCCTTTTAAATATAAAACCGCTAATGCTTCTTTGCAGAATCCAGGAACAATTTAGAAATGGTTCGAGGATGTGGCAAAGATTTCATAAATTTTTTTCGAACGCAATTATAAGTTTTGTGTGTATAAAAATTTAGGATAATAGCAAACGACCTTACGTCTGGTGAATAGTTCCGTTGTGGACCTTTTAAAAGCTGTTTAATCAGGTTTATTTGTGTGGGTAAAGAGGCCTAAAATATTACAAGCAATTATATAAATTCAATAACACTCAAAAGTGAGACGTTCAGGGATGTTTCTGTATTTTCCGTAAAAGCAATACGACTTTTAAAATGCTCAATCAGCGATTTCTGGTAAAAAACTCTTAAGACGTCTTTTCTGGTGGCGCAATATATTTATTTTCCTCTTTTGTTTTTTATTACTCGTTTGGCAATAGACCATTTTTTTAAAGATGTTTTTGGAGTTCCTGATAAACTGGAAATATCTCCAAAATAACGAAGTTTTTTTCTAAAAAAATGGACGATATTTCGTAAGTTTTCAGTGAACAGAGTATAACTTTAAAAAATGGTTGCTAGTATTTTCCCTCAATTCTAAGTCTAGGCATATTAACTTACTTTTGACCTGGAGTTATGTTAGCTTTTGGTGTTAATTCAGGAGGGCTGCCAAGTGCCGCACCTGTTGAACATGATAGTTCCAAGGCAGTAAGAGTTGATGATAACGATTGACTGCAATTTTTATCGGGTAATTTATAAATTTTAACAATAATAAAGGTTTACAAAATAGGAAGATAAAAAGAATTATTTACCTTCTTTCCGCATGAGGAAGAGCTTTCATTCCAGAAGTAGAAGGCACTGGAGAACGTAAAACTGATGGAGACGCTGCGTTTTTAGTACCCTTCTTCCACTTGGATAAATAATAAAAGTATTATATATTACGTATACTTTAAATTTATCTCTCGGAGTGACATCAGCGACACCCAACCGGTTATCTCATCCAAGTCCAAGTATTGACCGTATGAGTGGTGCTCAGCTTCAATTAATAGCGAGTTTGACGTAAAACCATAGATTTTTTTTTAATGCCTATGGCAATCGCTTGGCCATTGGTATAATTTCACTCAATCTTTATTAACTTATTCCAATTTGCCATAGAAGGTCAACTGCTTGTAGACTGGCCTGGCTATTTCTGGCCAGGTTGTAAATACATTTTTGAAGAAATAAGAGTATTGAGACAAACTAAGCTCAGCAGTGTCTCAAAATCTGCATGGGGGCATAACACCTATATCTTATTGCTACAATATCTTTTTTTGCTGCACTTTTCGACCTTGGGCGACCAGGGCGTCATTTATGGGGGACGGAGGGGTAGCGCGAGGTCTGTTTTCGGATTTTTTACAAACCATGCCAGCGAGCTACTTATACTAAATTTATATATGGGTCCATTTTAATGTGACTATTCCTAGCTTTTCATTTGGACAAACCGAATAATCTTTTGGGAAAGAAAGTGGTGGCTAAACGTTTGATTCTTTTTGTTTTTTTAAACATGCTTATAGCCACCTTTATAAACCACGAAATAAATCTTGTGGTTTCAACCCCCAAGAAAGTTACGGGACTCATGGTGTGGTATGGGGTAAACATAATTAAAGGAAGTAAAGCTGCAAAATATGAAAAAAAAGCCTCTGATCGAAGTTTAACTAAGCTGCTATTTTTTCGCATTTTGCACTTAAATCTCTTTTTGATTTTTTCTCCGCCCAGCACCCTAATTCGTTCCGGGTACGGTTAATTGCTTGGAGGTTGTAACCATAACATTTATTTTGTCGTTTATGCATACATGGGTATAATAAATATATTTCAGAAAAAATACATATATACAGAAAGCTGACTGTGGAGTAATCTGCAAATTTACCAATATATTTTTTACGTGACCAGACATAGGTATATCAGAATAGAGTGGTGACAAGCAATGAAACCACGACTATCAGAAATTACAAAACCTAACATTTCTTGTCTCTTAAAGTGATTTTGGAGCTATTTCTGAAAATTCGCAATGAGATTTCTTGAATGATAGAGAAGATATGTTTGTTAGATAGCATTTTGGGCAGATAGTTCAAATAAAACTTTCATCATTCTCAAGCTATACTACATTTAACTTTTGTCATACTTACCTGCACTCTTATTTTTTAACATTCTTAAACCTTATAGTAGTCCACTATGAGCTTTTAATTACTACTGATTTTGCAAGTAATTTGTTTAAAACAGGGCGCCAGGGCTGACAATTTACAAAATTGTTAGTTGGTTGTACACGTAGTCTCTATAACATTTTGTGTTAATTGGAGCTGTCGTGATACAACATACTACCTGGTTCCGCACCGAGATGGCGACCCTGTCGTACATCTCACAATGTTTTAGGAGACTGTCTACCATAGGCGTATTAACTGATAGTTGTGTTCTCGCTGTAATTAGTATAGCGCACTGACGAGCTCTAATTAAAGCGAAACCGGTCTGCGTTTCTAATTATGGTGAGAATACATCTATCCTTAAATTTCTATTCATGAACAAACCAAATAATGTATATTATTTGTAAAATCGGCAATCAAGCAAATATGATTCGCGTTCCCTCGACCCTAGATTGTTATTTAATTTTGCGGTCCATAATCGTCTGTTCTACTTATGGCGCCATTTTTATATCATGATCTTGCCATGTCATGTGAATAACCATACGTAATAATAGTTAAGATAGGTTCATACACTCTCGAATTATGAAATTTTTTCTATATTGTTTCATTTTAAATAAGTACGTCATATTATTTAAACTGTACCAATAGGAATAAGTTTTATAGATCTTGTATGAACCTAGCTTAAATCGATTTCGACATGAAAATTTTCACAAACAAATTTAAATACATTCACCTATATGTTCTGTCAGTATGTCAGTTGTGGGAATAATAATTTGTCACTTATTGTTTCCTTGCATATAGGTATGTACTCTGACATTGACAATAATTTACCTACATTTTCACAAAAAATAACTTTGATCTGAAAATAGTTGTTTTCATGGTATACAGAATTAATGTCAAGTGATTCTCCCGCCTTAATTGTTTACAACGAACATCAATACTACAACTTCCCGCTCCCACTGTTTATATTGCCGCCCAGGATGTCATCTTATGTTGTTCTCATGTAAATTGCTGAATGTGGTTAATAATAACACATTACACTGGTAGATGCAAGAAGTAGCAAACAAATCAAATTTAAAAAATTCTACAAATCAAGAGCACGGGCAGAAAACAGCTGATTAATTGTATTGTCCGCGCAATTACAAAACGGAGCTCTACATTTAACTTTGAAATTAGCGGGAACAGATTCTATTGACTAACTCCATAACAAGTTATTTCGCCTAGTTTCCTGTTTCATTGTTTCAATGTTGCGCCATTCTTTCTAATTCTAAAACATGTGTGTTGTAAACCTTCTTTGTTCTGTGTGTGGCGCACTTGCCAGATTTGAGTGCTTGCAGTTAAACAACAGAGCAGGTTATCCCTCAGACGACCCCGTATAAAATTTGTTCAGACGTAATTTTATTTTGATGGCGCTATTATAGTTTAGCAATTAGAAGTCCTGGATGGTTTGAAAATAATTGCTTTCTTATTATACTTACATATTATCGTTATTACTTATTATCTAATAAAATATTTTCAAAGTACCTGACACAAAAGCAGTACATTGTCCGTGTATAAAGTACAATGTTAAAATAATTCGTTTTAAAGTCCAAATTTCGAAAATCTGAAACGTCTGACATTTACTCTTTAAATTTAAGGGCTCTACTGCGTTTATATGCATATTTGACTAGCGTCAAAAGTTTATACCGTTTTTGATACATTAGTGGGTTTGCGCATGGCAGGTTTTCGGCTTAAAAAACCCTACACTGTCGTTATGATTTTGGGGTTAAAGGAACTTTTTAGAGTATAACCGTATTCAGAGAATAGAGAACCCAAATCACCACAACACATTTTACAAGACCTAACGATCGTTTCGGTAACAACGTTAGCTTCATCAGATTTTCATCCTCTGATGAGGCTAACTTTGTTAGCAAAACGATCGTTAGGCGTTTTAAAATATGTTGTGGTGATTTGGGTTCTCGAAGTGTGCTTATAAGTGGCAATTTGAAGGCTAATTATTACGAGTATTTATAAACACATGTCCTACAAACCTTTGTTTTTCGAGATACAGGGTGTTGAAGTTTTTTATTGTCTTTCACAAATATCTCAAAAACGCTTCAATGTTTGAAAACCAAATTAAATATCTTCTGCCCTCAACCTAGTTCTGTCATGGATAAGTTTATTTGGGTAAAAATGGTTCCTATTTCTCTGCCTATACGTCATATATATGTGACCGTAAGATTCTCAGTTCTTGCGATATTATAAACTGACGAAAAATTGTTAACTGCAACGAACAACCATTTACAATTTACAAATTATCGTAATTGTTCGCGTCGCTCACCTGCCTGAGAAGGAGCATAATCAAATACCAAATCCACAGTTCCACGACATAAGTTAAATTATAAAGTTTACAATTTTTCGTCAGTTTATATTATAGCAAGTGATTATAAACTAACGATGTTAACAATCATACGGCGACATATACAGAGTGTTACAGAATAAGGTTTACAAACAGAAGGGGGTGATCGCGGATCTAAAAAAGCTGACAAAAGTTCTAACAAATGTATGTCCTAAAACCTTTAGTTTTTGAGATACAGGGTGTTCATTTTTACTTTTTTATAGTTTTTTTTTCGCTAATATCTCAACAACACTTCGTTATTTGAAAGCCAAATTTTACATATGGTCTACTACTCGAAAACTGCTTCTTTCTGTTCTAATTAGCAGTTTACGAAAGCCTCGGCATTCGTGTAAGCCATTTTTAAGGTATGTGCCACAAATTTTAATAATACGCGACAATTCTTTTTCTACTTGATAACCTGCCGATTTACGGATAGATATCTACATTTATTATTTTAAAACACATGTCCATTTACGCGAGTTCTACTTAAATTTTCGGTAATCAAATTCTAAAGGCCATCTCGCCTTGTCACTTCAACTATGGTTGCGATATGTGGAATATGATATGATAGTATTGCCCTCCTCTAAAAAATGACAACAGCACACGGTGTTCCCTGGCGGTCATCCATCTAAGTGCCAGCAGTGCCCGACGTTGCCCCAAGTTCGGTGATCTGACGAGAACCGGTGTTTTCAACGTTTATTTTAAGTGTCATTTAAATATTATATGTGGCAAATGCCATGGAATGTTAAATCACGAAACTATGAAAACAATAATTTCTAATGTTAAAAATTATTATTTTGGCAACAACTCTAAAACTAAAAAAGATATCGAACTGCCGTTTTAAGATTTTCAATAAAAATTTAATCTACTTTTTAACTACGATATCTTAAATACACAAAATTAAAAAAGCTGCTATTATGGCGAATTTCGTCTTCTAGCACGCTTATTTAGAACTATCGTGTACCACTAAAAACGATGTTTAAAAGTACTGACAATATTCTTTAAAACAAGCGTTAATTAACTAAAATCTGATAAGTTGTTTGGAAGTTAGAGTAATTTAAATGATAACACTTTCAATAACCTCCACAGTCTTATTAAGGTCAGTACGCCACTGCGCCCCGGACAACAATGAGGTAAAATCCTTCATCTTTCTAGTCCACTAAGGGTGTATTAAACCTTTTGAGCTTGACATATTTTTAAATTACACACACCATATTTTAATGTTTTTATACAAAACCTAATCACACTTTATTTCTATTCAAACTTATGTTACCAATAATAAAAATAATAGATTTTATCTGACTTATTCACAGTATTTCACAGTATCACGCTAGTTGACAGAAAATAAAATGTTAAAAATTCGTGTGTAGTTTTAATTATCGTAGAAAGTTATTAGATACAAACAAAATTCTTTCTCAGTAGATGAAATTGCAAATATTGCCTGAGGTTACAAATTTCTCTCCCTTTGAAATGAAACATGTATTATTATCATCAGGCAACGTTGCATCAGCACTGTCCAGCAATTTGCGCTTAAATATATAGAGTTTGTGTCCAGCTAATGACGCATGGACATATAAAAACCGATGTCCAGCAATGAACGCTTTTACATATATATATATATATATATATATATATATATATATATATATATATATATATATATATATATATATATATATATAATATTTAATTTTTTTGTATTAAATTGAGTTTGTTATTATTGAAAAACCCGCGCATATATGTGTGTTTAACTTCCATTCTTAACTTTATTGAACAGTCCTGGTATGTATATGCATTACATTCTCAATACGTGTGTTTACATTTACATAATATGTTGTTGAATAAATAACTGTATGAATAATCTGCCTTAGGCAATCTAGGTTTCCGCGATAGACTCTCTCTTTTATATTAATTGCAACTGCAGCTAAGAATTATAGTGTATTTACGTTCATCGAAGCATTATTTGCAATAAAAGCTACGTTTAAATATACATATCAAAATATCGTCCTCTAGGTCTTTGTTAATTAATGTAACCACCTTCGTAAACGAGTTATTTTCAACTGAAGATACATTTGTCTCGCACAAGAAAATGCATAATAACTGGCTATGATATTTAATACTTAAATTATATAATATGTCGTTTTTGTTTTAAGCAATTCATGTAGGTATAACGCTAACATTCAACAGAAATAATTTAAAAAAGTTAAAACAGCCACTTTAGTACTAATATAACCTATCTAGGTCACTGATATTCATTCATTCAAAAGATGGTTGTACATATTACACGTTAAAGTATTACTTTCACTTAGATCTCCTTGGTCTAACGGTTTGCGTCTCCGCCTGCTATTCTAAAGGTAACGCGTTCAATTCTTAGCCACTTCTTCAACACCATTTTCTATAAACAAATTAGTTGTCCATTTCAAGTACCCGCTAGCTAGCCTTGTCTCTCTCTCTGTGTGTGTGTATGTATGAGTGTGTGTGTGTGTCTGTGCAGAGTCCAGAATACCAATAATAAATTCAACAAATATATGGGCTCTGCACAGGCGTACACCTTTTCGATAAAATTCAAATTTCCCGCCAAAAACTTAGTACCATGGCAACCCTAAAACACGCCATCAAACATACAGCACTTAACCTTAACAAACAATCATAACCACAAATTTTCACATGACAGTCTCATAACAAACAAGCCTGTATACAAACATACACGTTGTTGCCTGGCAACCAATAACCTAAGAGCACAACAACACATACTTGATATCAACAAAAACATAACCTATACAAGACTTAACATTCAGCATGGGGAATCGGGAGTTCTAACCCCACATTCGGCTAGCGGGCCTGTTCAACACGTGTGTATAACCACATGGCGGCACGCGGGAACTTGGGACCTGACACGTCTCTGTCAACACATGCTCACATGGCTAATTATCAGGTTACCGTTACCCGCCATCTGTTAACGCATGCTCACATGGCGACTGGCGGGAACTTGGAACCTATCAGTTGACTCCCTCCGTCGTGACGTCATCGGTCAACGCATGCGTAGACGCCATCTTGGAAAGTGGAGGGGGTCAGCCAGAGTGACGGACTATCTACTGCGGCCCTTAGCCGACGAAAAACTTCTTTTAGATTCGACAAGTGTTCTTCAAATGTCCTCCCCCAGATGTTTAGTAGTCTTCAGTATTTCAACAAACACATACCCTATTTCAATAGATATATAGCCTATCTCAACAGACGTACAATAGTGTTCAGTATTTTAACAAACATATTCATTATAAGGTATGTTTCCTATTTCAACAGATGTTTAGTAGTCTTCAGTATTTCAGCAAACACATACCCTATTTCAAGAGATTTATAGACTTAGAAAGCTGAAAAACAACAAAGCACCAGGACCTGATTTAATAACAAGTGAGTTTTACAAGGGCCTGCCAGACAGTTGGCTGAATTACTTGCGGGATTTGTTTAACATCATACTGGAGATAGAAAAAGTTCCAGTCGAGTGGATGACAACAAAGTTTTGTCATATTTATAAAGGGGGAGATAAAAGCTTGCCAGAATCTTCCGATTCATAGCACTAATAAATCATATTGTGAAATTGTTTATTCAAGTACTGTACAACCGGATCAGCGAATTTTCAGAACAGCATGAAATTTTGCCAGAATGCCAAGCTGGATTTAAACAGGGAAGAAGCTGTGAAGATAATGTATTTTTTTGAACGCTGTAATTAGTTCCAATATTAGATTAAGGGGTAGAGCATCATGTGCTGTTTTTGTGGATTATAAGAAGGCTTTTGATAGTATTGAGAGAACGGTACTGTGGTTGAAATTGTACAGGGCAGGAGTGAGCGCAAAGCTCATACGACTGATACGAGACATGTACGATAAATCAGGTATAATTGTCGACAAACTAGAAAAGCAGATAGAGTATGTATGTACCTATAATTAGTAGCATACTACAGGGAGATAGTTTGAGCCCGCTGCTGTTTTCTCGGTTCACTGCAGATATGCGGTCCTTCTTCGAAGAAATAAATGCCAATGGCTTACCGTTAAACTGTGTGCAGATAACTATGTTAATGTACGCAGACGACCTCGTTTTCTTAACTGACTCACCCATTGATTTGCAGAGGAACATAGACATATTGCATGAGTACAGCACAATGTCTGGACTGGAACTGAACATAACCAAAGCAACGATTGTAATTTTTTAGGAAAGGTCCTGCTGTTGCTAGATATAAATTTTACTATGATAGGCAAACCCTGGATATTGTGAACGAGTATACCTATCTGGGGATTTCTTTCAAATTTAATGGTATATACCACGAAGCATGTAAGGCGAGAGTGAGTGAGGCAAACATCAGTCTTGGAGCCGTTAGGCACACGCTTACAGTGGTATCTAATGCCGGATGGACGACAAGTCTTAAGTTGTTCACCTCAGTTATAACGCCGGCTTTGAGTTATACAGCTGGTATTTGGGGGCTCAGATACATTGAGAATATGGAGGTTATACAGAGCAGATTCCTAAAAAATCAAAATTTTCTCCCCAGGAACACACCAGGTTATATACTGCGTCTTGAATTTAGCCTATAGGATTATATGTGCTGAGAGCGGCGCTACATCTACTCTTAAAGCATGCAGAGGGACAGGTACCCTGCGGTTGCTTTGGAACAGCTGAAATATTTGGATTCCTCTGCCACAAATATAATTGATCTTAATTGTTTTAGTCAGCTGAAGGGCATACTAGCGGAGATTGGAGTGGAAAATACGGATATCTTTGCCAATTTGTGCGAGAATGACATAACATCTATACTTGGCATTTATACAAATCATAGCCTAACATTGGACGAGAACTGCGCCTTGCTTTCTGTTAACTACCCCCAGTACAAATTCCTGTTGGGAGACAGCACTAAATTGGTATTACTCCCGTTGTATTTACAAAGGTTTATGCTCCAACTCCGTACGGCGGGAAGCAGGGAGGTGGTTCTGATTTTCTGGTTCTGATTTTCGAGACTATCAAATTCCGATTAAACAACCTAGAAGAAAAATGCACTATTTGTAATTTAAATGAAAATGAAGATCTAAAACATATATTTTTGAATGCCCCATGTACCGGTCAATTAGAAAAGACCTTGAGAGACGCCACCTGGATAGAGACATACACTTAGTATTAAGGGAATTGGACGGGAAGCGCGTTAAAGTTTTGTATAACTTTTTAAACAATGCAATGTTAATAAGAGCATGTATATTGAATGAGTAAAACCCCTGCTGTTTTTGTTTTGTTTTTGCTAGCCATTGAGTTCTGAGAGACATTTCTATATTCGCAATCGTGTTAATATCTAGTTTTATTAGAGTTACCCATATGTGACTGGATTTACATTTAGTTTAGTTATTGTCTGGATTTTATATTTAAGTTTTAATTATTGTTAGAAAACACCATACCTTTGTTCATGTTTTCTATATCGATTGAACAATACATTTATTATTATTATTATTATTATTACTAACAAACATAATTATTATAACGTCTTTGTCCTATTTCAACAGGTGTTTAATAGTTTGCAGTATTTCAAAAAACATATAGATATTTGATCAATAGTGAGTATTAGCAATTTAAATTTTCTTTTAGTATATTTTCATATTTTATACTCGTGATTTACCACGTCCAACAGTATTTCGGAGCTGCTCACATTTTTTCAATTCACAGCCACCCATTATTTAATTTTGCAATTGAAATAGTTGATGCGACGTTTACCGAACTTCAAATTTTGAATTTTATATCCAAAAAAACAGTAGCTTCTAATTTAGTTTCAAGCTAATAAATACTGTTTAGAGTTTATTAGTAATCAATGTTTGCCTATATAAAAGCATATTATTCTTAGTTGAAAAGCTCTTTTCATAATCAAACAATTTTTGCTGTTTAGTTTAACTGTTTTACAAAAGTATACTGCTTGCTCAAAAAAGCTCTTTTTATATATTTATATAGAGTAATTTTTTTAAATACCGCTTAGTTTATTAGTTTAACAGTTTTTCTCTTAATCTTACTCAAAAATAGCTGTTTTAAAACGTCTATAGCGGATTTAATAATGTTTTAAATACTGTTTAGAGTTTTTAACAACCAATTTAGCTACATACAATACAAAAGTATCCGATCTTACTCGAAAAGTTATTTTATAATCAAATAGAGAAATTTTTAAATACTGCTTAGTTTATTAACTGTTTTACAAAAGTATATAAATCTTACTCAAAAAATAGCTCTTTTTAAGCATCTACACCAGATTTAATAAGTAATTTTTAAATACTGTTTAGAGTTTCATAGTAGCTAATTGAGTTAAATTATTATGTAGTTACATACAATTCCGATCTTACTCGAAAACTTCTTTTTATATATTCATATAAATTCACTCAAACTGTTTGAAAACCTCGTCGCACGTCGCACCACCAATATAAAAACAGAATCTCCACACGAGTTACAATTTTTCTAACATTCAGTGACTAATTATTTGCACATGTGCGTGGGAAGTATTTATCATATTAATTTTCGCTTCCGTCGGTTTTAAGAACAAACAAAAGCATTAAATATGTTAGATGAAATTAATTCCAAGGAAAAAATAATAATAAGTTCAAGCTAACTTTAGCCTCCTTTGTAGCGGAGTCATGAGTTGTGTAACAGTATAAATTTAATAGCTAAACAACTAAGCTAGTTTGGACGTATTTGTGGTTCCTCCTCTGCTCTGAACAGAGAATTATTGGCGACGATCGTGGTTATTTCTTCTGGCTATCCCTCATATACGGAATAAAATTGAGATCTTTCGTTAAATCATTTTTATTTGTACTACCCCTGGTATATCGTGTCGGCTGCCACGCTTGCGTTGCAGTTAAGAATATCGGTGGTTCGAGAATGGTCCGCATGCTGAGAAGGATAGATGGCTGGGAGAGCGAACGAGTGGCGCTACCAGCTGTCAGGTAGGGAATGCGAATGTTCCGGAAGTTTCGAGAAAGAGATTTCGTTGGCAATTGTTGGAGTTAACACGTGGTTTGTTCTGAGAAGCAAGTTGGATATTAATTATCCCCCTTAGTGGATTTAATTGCACTCAGAACATATCTGCAGTCTTTTGGTGATGTCGTAATGTACGGATTTGGTGCTGAATACTGTAGAGATACCCGTTTGAGGGGATATAAGGACCACATTGATCTTGTCACGTTGTTGGAGTTTCGTTTCCCTCTTTGGAGGTAAGAAATCATCCTCTCTCGTAACTATAACACCTCTAGCATTCCGTTACTTATTGTTTTTAGGGTTTTCGTGTTGGGCAATCCTTGTGCTGGATGGAAAATTCCTAGTATCGGGTGGAAAGTCCTTGTGCCGGATAGAGCAATCCTTGTACCGGCTGGAAGAATTTTTGTGTTGAGTAATCCTAGTATCAGGTATAAAACTCTTGTGCTGGGCAATTATTGTATCGGCCAGTTTGTGTATTGGGCAGTACCGTTGGCAGAGTCACGTATCATAGGAGAGTTTTAGTGGAATAAGTCTCGCATGGAATGGCGAATTTTCATGTAGCGCACGGAGTATGGATATTGAATTAAATGGAGTTTTTATGTGCTAGTCAAGAACAAATTGTTGGTAATTTTAGGGCCTAGAAGTCCAGGAATTTCAAGTAAGAATTTTCCGTTTTGTGATAAAGAATAAAGTGATAAGAGAGACAATCTTGATAAGCTAAAGTTTTAAATATTCACATCTGTTAAATTTGCTAAAATCAAACTGAATTTAATTGATTTAAACTTCAATACATGTGGTACAGATTTTTATGAGACCATTGTTAATATAATTGCTTCACTTTTGATAGAACCACCATTTATCATATATTGTTAGCATTAGTCAAGCTTATTGATTATTCTTTGGGACTTGATCTTTAATCAGGCCACTTACCTTAATTAACGTCTAATTAATCATTATTTGGGGAAAATACGTTGTAAGCTTTGCGTGCACGAAAAGTGGAATTTCTTTCATAGAACAATTATTATTTTGGAGTACATTCATGCCTACTCATTAGATGTCTTGATTATTTTGTAGTAAGCCATTTCAGTTAGATAATAGAGACTTTTTATTTTAGATCAGAATTTTAGAACAGCTTTTAATAAATTCTTGTATGCCAAAGAAGCTTAATAAAAGCCCTTATTTTATCATATTATAGGTGTGTTTTGGTCTTGTGTGTTTGTGTTTTGTTTTCAGGGCTGTTGATAATTAGATCATTACCGTTACCTTTATTTGTGGGTCTATGAGACCATACCGTTCCGAAATTTAGTTGGTGTTACCATAATTATAACTCCCTTGTAGCTTCCTGTGCTCGATTGTGATTGGCTATAGTTGCCAGTGTGATCCAAGGATTCTTGGTTGTGTTGGATCTGGGCAAGGAAGCATATTAGTAAACATCTTATTAGAATATCCGGGGGTGGAGGTTAAACAATCAAGTGGCGCCCCTAGTTAACATCTTATTTTGACCCACGCCCATCTCCACTGTGTAAAAGCTGGCGGCCCTCTAACTTCCCGGTAACTTAGCTTATGCAAATGACAAATTAGGTTTGTGAATAGATTGGGAATTATTTGAGCATTTGTCATCTGGTATAAAAAAAAGTGCGGCGTCGCATAAATTTTGGCGCCCAACGTGGGGCCCTCGAATTTTCTGGAAATTTTGGCTCGAGTTTGTAGGAAAATAAATTTTGGCACAACTTTTTCGAATTTTTCAGCAGTCCATTGGTGTTAGATTATTGAGTGTTGCATGTATTTGAATTTTAGGTGTTTGTTAGTGTATTTTGTGAAGAATTTTTAAGATTACCGTTACCGTTGGGTAGTTTTGGGAAATAGTACTGTGACCGCTCTACCGTTTGTTTTATTAATTGAGGAAAATATTATCGTTACCGTCCTACCGTTTGCTAGTTGAGCACACTTCTCTTATGTTAGTGTCGGCATTTAGTTAGCTGTCTCGTATCGCATAATTTCGGATTTCTCTCGTTTTATTTTTGACCATTTACAGCTATGGAAGGAAAATTGAAGGCCCATCCGCCAGATGAAGAGTGAGTTGAAAGATTTTAGGTAAAATCTTTTAAAGTAGGGGGGGATTTTGTAACAGTATAAATTGAATAGCTAAACAACTAAGCTAGTTTGGACGTATTTGTGGTTCCTCCTCTGCTCTGAACAGAGAATTATTGGCGACGATCGTGGTTATTTCTTCTGGCTATCCCTCGTATACGGAATAAAATTGAGATCTTTCGTTAAATCATTTTTATTTGTACTACCCCTGGTATATCGTGTCGGCTGCCACGCTTGCGTTGCAGTTAAGAATATCGGTGGTTCGAGAATGGTCCGCATGTTGAGAAGGATAGATGGCTGGGGACGTATGGGATGAAGTGAGAGCGAACGAGTGGCGCTACCAGCTGTCAGGTAGGGAATGCGAATGTTCCGGAAGTTTCGAGAAAGAGATTTCGTTGGCAATTGTTGGAGTTAACACGTGGTTCGTTCTGAGAAGCAAGTTGGATATTAATTATCCCCCTTAGTGGATTTAATTGCACTCAGAACATATCTGCAGTCTTTTGGTGATGTCGTAATGTACGGATTTGGTGCTGAAGACTGTAGAGATACCCGTTTGAGGGGATATAAGGACCACATTGATCTTGTCACGTTGTTGGAGTTTCGTTTCCCTCTTTGGAGGTAAGAAATCATCCTCTCTCGTAACTATAACACCTCTAGCATTCCGTTACTTATTGTTTTTAGGGTTTTCGTGTTGGGCAATCCTTGTGCTGGATGGAAAAATCCTAGTATCGGGTGGAAAGTCCTTGTGCCGGATAGAGCAATCCTTGTACCGGCTGGAAGAATTTTTGTGTTGAGTAATCCTAGTATCAGGTATAAAACTCTTGTGCTGGGCAATTATTGTATCGGCCAGTTTTTGTATTGGGCAGTACCGTTGGCAGAGTCACGTATCATAGGAGAGTTTTAGTGGAATAAGTCTCGCATGGAATGGCGAATTTTCATGTACCGAACGGAGTATGGATATTGAATTAAATGGAGTTTTTATGTGCTAGTCAAGAACAAATTGTTGGTAATTTGAGGGCCTAGAAGTCCAGGAATTTCAAGTAAGAATTTTCCGTTTTGTGATAAAGAATAAAGTGATAAGAGAGACAATCTTGATAAGCTAAAGTTTTAAATATTCACATCTGTTAAATTTGCTAAAATCAAACTGAATTTAATTTATTTAAACTTCAATACATGTGGTACAGATTTTTATGAGACCATTGTTAATATAATTGCTTCACTTTTGATAGTACCACCATTTATCATATATTGTTAGCATTAGTCAAGCTTATTGATTATTCTTTAGGACTTGATCTTTAATCGGGCCACTTACCTTAATTAACGTGTAATTAATTATTATTTGGGGAAAATACGTTGTAAGCTTTGCGTGCACGAAAAGTGGAATTTTTTCATAGAACAATTATTATTTTGGAGTATAATTAGATCATTACCGTTTTATTCATGCCTACTCATTAGATGTCTTGATTATTTTGTAGTTAGCCATTTCAGTTAGATAATAGAGACTTTTTATTTTAGATCAGAATTTTAGAACAGCTTTTAATAAATTCTTGTATGCCAAAGAAGCTTAATAAAAGCCCTTATTTTATCATATTATAGGTGTGTTTTGGTTTTGTGTGTTTGTGTTTTGTTTTCAGGGCTGTTGATAATTAGATCATTACCGTTACCTTTATTTGTGGGTCTATGAGACCATACCGTTCCGAAATTTAGTTGGTGTTACCATAATTATAACTCCCTTGTAGCTTCCTGTGCTCGATTGTGATTGGCTATAGTTGCCAGTGTGATCCAAGGATTCTTGGTTGTGTTGGATCTGGGCAAGGAAGCATATTAGTAAACATCTTATTAGAATATCCGGGGGTGGAGGTTAAACAATCAAGTGGCGCCCCTAGTTAACATCTTATTTTGACCCACGCCCATCTCCACTGTGTAAAAGCTGGCGGCCCTCTAACTTCCCGGTAACTTAGCTTATGCCAATGACAAATTAGGTTTGTGAATAGATTGGGAATTATTTGAGCATTTGTCATCTGGTATAAAAAAAGTGCGGCGTCGCATAAATTTTGGCGCCCAACGTGGGGCCCTCGAATTTTCTGGAAATTTTGGCTCGAGTTTGTAGGAAAATAAATTTTGGCACAACTTTTTCGAATTTTTCAGCAGTCCATTGGTGTTAGATTATTGAGTGTTGCATGTATTTGAATTTTAGGTGTTTGTTAGTGTATTTTGGGAAGAATTTTTAAGATTACCGTTACCGTTTGGTAGTTTTGGGAAATAGTACTGTTACCGCTCTACCGTTTGTTTTATTAATTGAGGAAAATATTATCGTTACCGTCCTACCGTTTGCTAGTTGAGCACACTTCTCTTATGTTAGTGTCGGCATTTAGTTAGCTGTCTCGTATCGCATAATTTCGGATTTCTCTCGTTTTATTTTTGACCATTTACAGCTATGGAAGGAAAATTGAAGGCCCATCCGCCAGATGAAGAGTGAGTTGAAAGATTTTAGGTAAAATCTTTTAAAGTAGGGGGGGATTTTGTAACAGTATAAATTGAATAGCTAAACAACTAAGCTAGTTTGGACGTATTTGTGGTTCCTCCTCTGCTCTGAACAGAGAATTATTGGCGACGATCGTGGTTATTTCTTCTGGCTATCCCTCGTATACGGAATAAAATTGAGATCTTTCGTTAAATCATTTTTATTTGTACTACCCCTGGTATATCGTGTCGGCTGCCACGCTTGCTTTGCAGTTAAGAATATCGGTGGTTCGAGAATGGTCCGCATGTTGAGAAGGATAGATGGCTGGGGACGTATGGGATGAAGTGAGAGCGAACGAGTGGCGCTACCAGCTGTCAGGTAGGGAATGCGAATGTTCCGGGAGTTTCGAGAAAGAGATTTCGTTGGCAATTGTTGGAGTTAACACGTGGTTCGTTCTGAGAAGCAAGTTGGATATTAATTATCCCCCTTAGTGGATTTAATTGCACTCAGAACATATCTGCAGTCTTTTGGTGATGTCGTAATGTACGGATTTGGTGCTGAAGACTGTAGAGATACCCGTTTGAGGGGATATAAGGACCACATTGATCTTGTCACGTTGTTGGAGTTTCGTTTCCCTCTTTGGAGGTAAGAAATCATCCTCTCTCGTAACTATAACACCTCTAGCATTCCGTTACTTATTGTTTTTAGGGTTTTCGTGTTGGGCAATCCTTGTGCTGGATGGAAAATTCCTAGTATCGGGTGGAAAGTCCTTGTGCCGGATAGAGCAATCCTTGTACCGGCTGGAAGAATTTTTGTGTTGAGTAATCCTAGTATCAGGTATAAAACTCTAGTGCTGGGCAATTATTGTATCGGCCAGTTTTTGTATTGGGCAGTACCGTTGGCAGAGTCACGTATCATAGGAGAGTTTTAGTGGAATAAGTCTCGCATGGAATGGCGAATTTTCATGTACCGAACGGAGTATGGATATTGAATTAAATGGAGTTTTTATGTGCTAGTCAAGAACAAATTGTTGGTAATTTTATGGCCTAGAAGTCCAGGAATTTCAAGTAAGAATTTTCCGTTTTGTGATAAAGAATAAAGTGATAAGAGAGACAATCTTGATAAGCTAAAGTTTTAAATATTCACATCTGTTAAATTTGCTAAAATCAAACTGAATTTAATTTATTTAAACTTCAATACATGTGGTACAGATTTTTATGAGACCATTGTTAATATAATTGCTTCACTTTTGATAGTACCACCATTTATCATATATTGTTAGCATTAGTCAAGCTTATTGATTATTATTTAGGACTTGATCTTTAATCAGGCCACTTACCTTAATTAACGTGTAATTAATTATTATTTGGGGAAAATACGTTGCAAGCTTTGCGTGCACGAAAAGTGGAATTTTTTTCATAGAACAATTATTATTTTGGAGTATAATTAGATCATTACCGTTTTATTCATGCCTACTCATTAGATGTCTTGATTATTTTGTAGTTAGCCATTTCAGTTAGATAATAGAGACTTTTTATTTTAGATCAGAATTTTAGAACAGCTTTTAATAAATTCTTGTATGCCAAAGAAGCTTAATAAAAGCCCTTATTTTATCATATTATAGGTGTGTTTTGGTTTTGTGTGTTTGTGTTTTGTTTTCAGGGCTGTTGATAATTAGATCATTACCGTTACCTTTATTTGTGGGTCTATGAGACCATACCGTTCCGAAATTTAGTTGGTGTTACCATAATTATAACTCCCTTGTAGCTTCCTGTGCTCGATTGTGATTGGCTATAGTTTCCAGTGTGATTCAAGGATTCTTGGTTGTGTTGGATCTGGGCAAGGAAGCATATTAGTAAACATCTTATTAGAATATCCGGGGGTGGAGGTTAAACAATCAAGTGGCGCCCCTAGTTAACATCTTATTTTGACCCACGCCCATCTCCACTGTGTAAAAGCTGGCGGCCCTCTAACTTCCCGGTAACTTAGCTTATGCCAATGACAAATTAGGTTTGTGAATAGATTGGGAATTATTTGAGCATTTGTCATCTGGTATAAAAGGAAGTGCGGCGTCATAGTTGCTTTTAGCGAAATTTCTACATACAAACCAATTATTTATTTATACAATATAATTATTTTAAAAAAATAATAAACTGTAGTAGCAAAATTTTTATATGAGGCCTTTATATAATTTTTGAGGTTGAAAATGGAAAGAATGAGAAAAAAATCGAATTTATAGATATATAAAGCGCAATTCCTAATAAAAAACGAAAATAACCAGTGAATGTTTACAAACCGAAGTCTAACCCAAAAAAAACCAGAGTTGAGAATTCAGTTGAAGTATTTTCTTAAAAAAGATCAGCCACATTTTAAAATAACCATATTGATGTAAAAATCTAATTTATATGTTTATAAGCACAACCTTCTTAATTTCTATACGCATGCAGTTTACAGTATAAATAGTAAAAAATGACCGATGGAGGCTACAATTGTTATCACATTTGTTGTCGATTACTAATACTCAGTTGAAGAAATAAGAATAATCACTTTATGTCTCCAATCACTTGTTAAATTAGTATAAATCATATTAATGTAACGCGATATAGAACACTATCTATACCCCACTATCTACGAAAAAAAACCATTCATATTATTTCAAATGTCTAGAGGTATCCATTCTCGCTAAACTGCAGACTTCTTGATTTATAACATAAGACTCGCGCTATCACCAGCACGTTTTCCAGTATCAAGCTGTTTATTCGGCAAAGACATCGCCACACAGAGTTCTTACCAGTAAAAGTTAAATTTATATGTAATAGAATCCGACATTCTTGTTTAAAAATTTAAGAAGCCGCTATGATGCGTTATAGCATAGAAATATCGATCATTACAAACTAAAAGACCCCTGCAATACGTAGAAAAGTATATTTACCATTACAATCTACTAATTTTGATGTTTTAGAGACATGTGTAAGGTTACACCATATACTAGAAAAGTATATTATTTATTATTACAAACTACTAAATTTGCTTCAACATAACGATACAATCAATATACCCGTAAACGTCCTTTAGAAAAACATATCATTGTAAGCAAATATGTTTAAAATCACAAACGAATCTTTTAAATTTTCAAGGAACAACGTATGCATTTTTAATAGAAAATAAAATCTTCAAATACAGTAATTAAATAGTTCTAATATGAGTGGTATAAAAACCAAACAGTTCTCTTTAAGTACTAATACACGACAGCGTTAGGTATTATCAGTTTCCGTTGACAAGCTACAAATCTTTTCATTCAATAAGTAAAAGTGATGGAGTATGTTAAGGTTTTATGTTTAAATTATCTTGTAAGTGTTGATCATGTAAGTTTTGCAAGAGTTCATCAGCAGCAAAGTAAGGTAGGAAAATCAATTTAAAACTATATATTTGACTGTTAGCTTGATGATTTTCACGACTCATTCTGCGAAACAAACGGGGTATTGGAAAGTATTTTGCATGTTTTTCATCTAATTCTATAGCTAAAAACATCATACAAGGAGCACTTGTTTGGATGGCTCCAAGTATATGAGGGAAGCTTATTGAAAGGCGTCGCATGTCAGATGCTTTAATATATTAACTGTATAGGCATAATTTTCATATAAATACATATTTTGAGACAATCAATACTCATGTGTTCTTTTAACCATTTATTTAAGTCGTAATAGTTTTTGTAAAAAATATCAACGGTAAACGACCGACACGACCCATAACCCAGACAGCACAGACACATTCTGAGAATATACCAGGAATGTTTGGAAAGAATATTCAAACATCCCCAGAACATTCTCAAAAGGTACAATATATATTCATAGAACATTCTATGAACATGAGAATTGGACAGATTCTGTCATACTAATAAGGTTCTTAGAATGTTATTTATAATATTCTTAGGAGCTCCCAGTATCTTCTGAAAATGTTCCACGAACATTCAATGAATCTTCTCAAAATGTTCATACATATACTCATGGGAACATTGCGTTTTTAAAAATAATATACAAGGTGTTTCGCATAAGAAACGACACAGAGCAGGAGCATGTAGGGGAACCTAAAATATGGTGATTCAACGCAACTTACTCCTATAATAAGATGCATGCCTAAGAAGTTATAGGCCTTCAAAGTGGGGTTTTAAATTTCGAAAAAAAAAATCAATATCTCAGTAATATTTCAACTTAGAAAAACCAAATTTGGTACACGTTTTGAGTGTACCAAGAGCATTATTCGTTGATGAGTAGCGTTCAATCGAAGCATTTCAAATGGCTGAATAGTGGTGATGCACCCATAAAATGTGACAGAATTTCTTAACCTATTGGCGATTCTAAAAAATTATTATTTCATTTTATGGGGAAGTAAATTGTAAAACTTTTTTACTCATGTTAATTTTCAAAAAACATTTGTAGTTTTCAAGAAAAACTCGAATAACTAAAGACACATATATTATTAATGTTACTAAAAATCATCAAAAATTCAATAGATGCCTGTAAAATTATCATGTTGAAGATATTCTATAACTTATTAGTAGGTAATGCGGCACTTTGAGCAGACAGTGACGTCACAGGAAGTGACGTCACGGCGCCGGCGCCACGCCCTGGCGCCGGCGCCACGCCCTGGCGCCGGCGCCTAGCCACGCCCTGGCGCCGGCGCCTAGCCACGCCCCGGCCCCGGCGCCAGCCCCGGCCCCGGCGCCAGCCCCGGCCCCGGCCCCCGGCGCCTGTCCCGGCGCCCAGCCACGCCCTGGCCCAGACAGTCACATCCGTGTTATTCCTAAGGTCATTGACCTGTCTTTGGCCAGACAGTGACGTCACATGACTTGTGCCAGACAATCACATAAGTGTCTAACCTATTACTTCAAATTATTATATTTTGAAAAAAACCATTTGGTGCAGGTGAGTTTCGAACCCGGGGCATTCAGATGGGAGGCAACGATGCTACCCGTTAAGCTAAGCAGACGCTTGTTAATTTATTGTTTTAGGTTGGTATATATATATATACGACTTTTAATTACAAACCATACATGTAATAGAATTAAAGTTTATTATTAGACAAATGGATGATTTACAAAATAATGTTTAATATTAGAGGCGGAACCAAAACGGAAGAACCAAAATGGCGGAATGAAAGATGAAAGCCTGTGATACCTTAAGCTGACATTATAAAAAATGGCGGCTTTCTTTCTTAAAGATGGTGCCTTTCGCTGATAAAGATGGTTGAAGACTTATTTAAAAATAACACACAGAGGTCGTTAGCAAACAAAAGAAGGAAGTTCAGAAACATACTGTAGGGGGCCCCTTGATGGGTAAATGGTATTCGTGTTTGAGCTTGTCTAGAATACAGCCGTTAGAAGTATGACATCATCCACAAACCTGTTCCACAAACCTGTTTGAGTTTTGTCTGTACGGTTGTTATCTAGTGTAATTTCCGTTGAATGACATCACCCCATTATTTGTGTTTGAACTTGTCTGTGTATCTGTTTAATATACGCAAGAGAGAGGCCCGCTTAGGGTAAATAACGTGTCAGTTGATGACTTTGGTGAATGTTATCTTGTGTTATATCTGTTCAATCACCCCCATTACTCGTGTTTGAGCTTGTCTAGTACAAACCGAAAGGATGACATCATCCATGTAAATTGTTCACTACACACTGTTAAACTCATTCAAAATTTAGTTATCGTAGAGGTAAGACGTGCTTCAGTTAACTCTAACGTATCCAAGTGCTCAGTAGTGTGTTTAAAATGGCTACATTAAATGATGTGTGCTACCAGCAAATTAAAGACAACTTCTGGTATGGTTTATTTGCAGACTTTCAATTAATTATTGATAAAAACACTGGTTATTTTAATGCGACTAAGCTGTGTAAAGATGGTGAGAAAAGATTCAGACATTGGTTGGAAAATAAGAAAACTAAAGAGTTGATTACCTATTACAACGGTCAGGCGAAGAAACATTTAGGTAGCCAGAATACCGATTACCTTAATATTTCAACCGAAGATGTCCACTTAGAGTCACATCTAGGGGGCCGGAATTCCGGCCCCCTAGATGTGCTGGAAGCAACATCTCAACTAACACCTACAACCGCTACATACTTGGTGGACTTTGGTGGAACACAGACTGAAAACAACTTGATATCTGGTACATATGTCTGTAAAGATTTGATATTAAATTTGGCTTGTTGGATATCCAATAGTTTCTATGAAAAGTGCAACCAAATTATTTTTGATTTTTTCGTAAGTGAATTTAATCAAAAATACAAGGATAACCTCAAAGAAATTGAAGTGAAATTAATGGAGATAGATGATGAAGTGCAGCGTATGCGAGAAACAAATGCTAAAATCACAGAACATTTAGAAGATATATCTCCAAAACCAAGCAACCCTGGAAAACTTTGTGTTTTTGGTTTGCTTTCAAGAAATGAGAAGGATACTACCTATCCATATCATGCTGTAAGGACTCAGAAGAAAAGTTTTAAAAGAGCTGTCAAGAACTTTAAAAATAAACACCCTGATTCCGAAGTAGTTTTAAACATGTTGTATGATCCAAATTCTGTAAATCTCTTTAACAGAATAAAGACCGAAGTCGAATACCTCAAGGCGAAGAGAAACGATCTACAGATAGCAGATGTACCTCAGGAGAAGTTTATTCAGGATATTATTGATTTACGATATAAATTGTAATTGTTCACTTAGCTTAATTGTATGTAACCAGATGAAAAAATAAAATAACATTATTTTAATAAAGACTTTTATTTTATTCTAAGTACATTAATACATTAAATATATAAGCTTATTTAACATCATCTGAATTTATCCAAGAATTCTGAGATTTATCAAAACCCAGCCATTTTACATAGAGCTGCTTGCCTTTCTTCCTCAAGATGCGTTCAACCAGATAGATGTCTGTTTGTTTCATGGCGATGTTGGATTTAAAAGTATCCACTTATCATGTAAATCTTTTAGTTTGCTGTCTATTTCTCCCAGCTTATTCTTTAGCTTATTATTCTTTAATACATCAACATCTTTTAAAACTTGAGCAGTTATGTTCTTAGCTAAAATTTTCAATTTATTTTCAAATTCGTTTTTTAAATCTTCCAACTCAGGTTTGTGTACAGCTTCAAGTAGTATGGCAATGATTCTTTGTGTTACCTCATCTTTGTTCTTCTGATAGTCGTCTATCCATACATCAACAAATTTTTTATTTACACCATCTGTTGCATCGACTGGATCAGCTATGTTACACAATCTATGGCTTTGCAAATCAAAATCACCACTAGTAGTTCTTGGGAAAATCTCTCTTTCAATAATTTTAAACTTAGAACCTTTATTGGATTGGGAACGTCCGAACTTATCGATAGACATTTTTATACTAAGCACTAAGGTAGGTATATCTTTGATATATGTAGGTATACTAGGCGATAACACCAACCTCCTTCAGTTCTTCAATGATTGACTGAATTTCATTGTTATGAGCATTATTACCAGCAGCCTGGGAAGCTACTAAAAGTCTAAGTCTATCAACCAGCTCATTTATGTCATCCCAATAGACATATTCTATTTGTTTGTTATTTTGTAGCATATAGTTGTTAGTGTTGCTGCTTACATTCTGAGCTCTAGGTTCAGTTTTTTGTTCTGCGTTATGATGTGTGTCGTAACCAAAACCTTGAGGAGTTGAGGATCTACGACCTCGTGGATTTATCACCGGTTTTATTAGAGTCAGGTACTTTTCAGAGGAACAACCCTTGGTTCGTGCGTTAGGATCATAGTTCATTTTATGCACACTAGTTGCTTCTAGAATATCTCTATAGTGTTGAAGATCGTCATAGGTATACCCTCTAGGTGTTTTCATAAATATCAATTCTAGCAGACCTTGTGTTTGCGGATATCTCCGTTGACCTAGTCGAATGTCATTATCAGTAAAATCCAAGTGTTTATTGCCAATACTCCAGCTACCGGTATCTTTAGCGTAGCGAGCACCATACGTTTGATCAATGGTAGCGAGCCTTGGTGGTTCAGTAAAATACTTGTCTACATAATATCGAACTCGTTCAGGATATTGCTCCAAAAATTCTTGATATGCAGGGTTGGATGTGACAGTTTGTAGATCTGCCTCAAGCTCTTCAAATGTTGGGATATCCTCATCGGAACTTGTCTCCTCAGCCTCTTCCCTAGGTTCAGCTTCAAAAACTTCATGGTCTTTAAGGAACTGTACTTGGGGTTTCGTTTCTGGTACCACTTCTTCTTTGATTTGTTCAGCCTTTGGTTGTTGCTGGGGCTGCTGCTGCTGCTGCTGTGCTGCTGTGTTTTTAGATATTTCACTTAGGGGCTCAACAAGTGGTTTATATAAACGTTGCAGAGCATCATCATTCTCGGCTCTGTTAAGTTTAAGCATTAAATGTTTTTTTCGAATATTGTCAGCAAGTTGTAAAATCCTTTTCTTAACTTTTCGCTCTTCCTTACCCAACACTTCCATTGTGCTACAACTGGTCGGTATTACCAGCTGGTCTAATAATTTGTTTGAGCGATACAGGTTGTGTGGTGGTTTAACATATACTGACTCCTTCATGGTACATGCCTTCTTATTTATCACGATGTCTGGCTGTCTTGTTAGACAGCTGTGTTAGACAGCTGTGTTAGACAGCTGTGTTAGACAGCTGTGTTAGACAGCTGTGTTAGACAGCTGTGTTAGACAGCTGTGTTAGACAGCTGTATGACAGCTGTATGACAGCTGTGTTAGACACTTGTATGACATCTGTGTTAGACACCTGTGTTAGACAGCTGACTGTCCTGTCTATCATCGTTTGTTAGAATAATATATATCTATCGAATCCTTTTCTATATCGACCTTTGTGTACATCGTTTTCCTTCACAATCACCAACACACCATACTTATTATCTTTCCAGCATTGGTGGCAGATAGTTTTAAATTGTTTAAAGTCCATATCGGTGGTCACATGATCGTCGTACACATGTTTTAAATTGGTTTCATCTTGCTTGAATAACACAATAACATTGGTGTTGTCACGTACCAGATGTTTGGGTATTCGTGTATATGTTTGACAGAGATAGAATGAATCAATATTCTTATGTCTGCCCATACTGAAGTATGCTCTTATTTTATCTTGTTTGTCACAAGCTACATCATCAAATATAAACACAGAGTTGTCCTTGGCATCTTCCGGATCTAATATTTCATCGTTTTCTCGATAAGGATAGTAACCAACACCTTTTGTGGCATTCATCACCTCCTTTAACATCTTGTATTTCGGTTGATACAGAGACTTTGAATACACATACACGTTATCAAATTTTAAACCGTTTGCTTCAAACAACAAACTCAGCATGACATTAGTTTTACCACACCCACTGGGACCACATATGATACAGCGAACGGTGTTTGGAAAGAGAGGACCATGCCTCAGTTGTTGTTGAGCTGTGTCCGTAACAACATCGTCTATATTTGTAATGGGTAAGGCAGAAGCGTGTTTGCTGGTACGCATCTTAACTTAAACTAAACTATATTTTATTTGGGTGTGTATATATATGAATGCAAGTGAGACACCCAGTCAGTATGCATGTTGGTGTCACAGAGTGAGGGCTGTTATTAACAAAGACAGATACAGGTTTTGCTGAAACGTTGCGGGGCGTTACAAACACCATGAAAGTTAACAGAAAACTTGATGAGGGGTTTTATGTAATCAACTCGAAGCCAAAGAAGAAGGTTCCCTTTAAAAACATACTAAGTCTGATTGAGGAAGTTATAAAAGATAGAAATCTTATTCCAACAGCGAACGCCGTATTTGATATAGCTCATACAATCGTTAGAAACATTGGTGGACGTAAGAATGTGCAGAAACCTCGAGTTATTCCAATACCTAAAAGTGGAGGCTTCCTTCCGCTGTTGCCTCTGATATTTGGTGGGCTGTCAGCACTAGGAGCTCTGGGTGGTGGTGCTGCAGGTATTGCCAAAGCCGTGAACGATGCCAAGTCTGCGAAACAGAAACTAGAGGAGGAAGAACGGCACAACAAAACAATGGAAGCCATCGCGATGGGTAGGAGAGGGAGTGGCTTGAAATTTAAGCCAAAATGCAAGAGACTGGGCACAGGCATGTATCTCAAGAAACAGCGCTCCGGTTATGGGTTGTATCTGCAGAAACCAAAAAACGAGTAAGATGTTTACCAGCAAGACCTCTAACAAATGAAGACCTTGTGAAATTTGCTGGTAAAATGAAAATTCCATATTTTAGAGGTGTATACATGCGAGATACTTTGCCATCGAATGGGCCACGCAAGAATGAATCACTTATCATGAATTTGCAAACAAACAAGGAACCTGGCAGTCATTGGGTTGCAGTTAAGAAACGTGGTGACACAGCCGTGTACTTTGACTCATATGGAAACTTGAAACCACCAGTTGAGCTGCAGCGTTACCTTAAAAACTCTACTTTAATGTACAATCATGATGTGTATCAGAAATATAATACTTATAATTGTGGTCACTTATGTTTAAAATTTTTAAATAAAAGCCTTAAACAGTAGCCTGTGTGTATCAGTCATGGCGCACACCTTTGTGTTGAAAGACCGCAGCTCCCATCTGTCGTCAGACTACCATCCACCAATTGTTTTGGATGGTAATTATGCTGTTGCCTTGATAGGCTTTCACACCTACAACAACATACCCAACATCTATGAAGGTAAAAACAAATTTCATGTAAAAGAAGGAACCGGTTGGCGAACCATCACGATACCCACCGGTGCTTATGAAATAACACACTTGGAAGAGTTACTTCAAAATGAACTTGTTGGTGCTACAGCAACACACGAACAAAAGCAACAGGCTCTGCTTCTGAGACCTAATCCGAACACCATCAAATGTAGACTAAAGTGTTATACAAATGTCAGTTTTGAATTTGATGGTTCGATTGGGCGAATGTTGGGCTTTTCAAAACAAGTTCTTCAGCCGGACACCTTTTATGAATCTGATTTACCTGTTGATATAGTGGATGTTAGACAGATTCGCATCGAAACCAATATTGTGTCTGGTTCCTATTATAACGGACAACCCTCACATACGCTGTATGAGTTTGCTCCGATGGTTGATCCTGGCTACGCAATCGACATAGAACCTAACAATTTAATTTACTTGCCGGTGAACAAGCAAGAGATTTCCAATATAAGCATCGACATCGTCGACCAAGATTCAGTTCCTGTCAACTTTCAAGGTGAAGAGGTGTCTGTTCGCTTAAAACTTATAAAAGTTGCTTAGTATGTTGGTCTTCAAGGATATAAAATCAAGTGCATCTACCACATCAAATTCAGTTGAGTCAGACACGTCAAAGGGTACGCTTCGTCCCGATAATATTGAGTTCCTGCAAAGCCTGGGTTATCATGTCGTCAAAACTAGAAATATTCAAAGAACCCGTGTTTGATGATGGCATCGATCGAGAAGAGCTGCGTTCTTACTATTCACCAACTAAATCGTTTGGTAACAGCGATGAAATTGAAATAGCCATCAACCAACAAGATGCGTTCGTATGTCTGGCCGAGTCAGCTCTAATAATCGAAGGTGCTCTGGAACCTGTAGCAATCCAAAATGCCACTGGTGCTTGTTATCTGTCAAATAATGGAGGAGCAGCTCTGTTTGAATCAATGACCTATGAGTTAAATAACAAGGAAGTGGAACGAGTGCGAGACCCATACACCACAACCATCATCAAAAGTCTGCTATCGTTCAGTAAGAATGAAGCCCAATCTCTTAGCAACGCCGGTCTGAATGTGTCGTCGGAGCACATCACCTTAAATGATAACAAGTTTCACATGCTCATACCTGTCTGGTTCCTCTTCAGTTTCTTTCATCATTTCAAAGGAGTTCTCTGTGGCAAACATACTTTCCGCTTTACAAGAAGTCGAAACGATTCCAACGGCTATTACAGCACAGGTACGGCACGAGCAAAAATTACCGTAACCAATATGTTTTTAAAGGTAAAACATGTATTTCCCAATGATAAAATGAAATTGGAACTGATGGATAAAATAGCCAAAGACACCTCTATATTTCTCGCATACCGCAAATGGGACATATATGAGTTACCAGCACTCAGAGATATCAACAGAGATGTGTGGGCTGTTAAAACTGCAACCAACTTGGAAAGACCTCGATATGTGATTATAGCATTTCAAACAGATCGTAAGGATAACGTGAAGAAGAGGTCAGACTATTTCGATAACATTGGTATGTTGGACCTCAGAGTGTTTCTAAATTCAGAATGCTACCCTTATGAATCTATGAATATGGATTTTGAGAAATCGAAATATGCAGAAGCCTATAACATGTATACAGATTTTCAAAAAAACTTCTGTTATAAAAACATGTCGGAGCCTATCTTGAATTATGACGAGTTTAAAGACAGAGCTCTATTTGTGATTGACTGTCAGTACCAGAACGAGTCAATCAAGTCTTCAACGGTGGACATTAAGGTGGAGTTCATGAGTCACGCCAACTTCCCAAAAAATACTCGTGTTTATTGTTTGGTTATTCATGACAGTGTAATGGAATATAAACCTCTAACGGGTATCGTTAGAGCCATTATGTAATAATAGTATGTCATTTATGTATGTCATTTATGTATCAATATGTACAACTTAATTAATCCTAATAAATTTTTATTGTATGTAAATCAGTTGTTTTATTTTTATTTTGTTGCATTTTTATTAACCCCTTTCTGTAAGGTTAACAACTGTAAAAAACGTTGTTTATCCTTTGTAAGACCCCCTCTCTCTTACATCAGTTTGTTTCCTCAATACAAGAGAGAGAGACACTTGTTCAGTATGTGTTAAGTCGTGAAACAAGGATGACGTCTCTTGCTGTATGTAAGTACACTCTTCTTATTATGTCTGTTTGTATTCAAATAACAAATACAAACATAACCTTACTAACAATTGGATGGCAGGGTAATCAGCCTGTACAAGAGAGTGTGTGTTGGTTTTAGGTGTTAATAATACAGCTTGTTCTAACTTACTTAAATATTATATTTCTTCTGTTCAACAAGACGATTATTTTGATGTGTCACACATGTATGTAGCTCTAAGAATAGCTATACCGGAAGTGTCTACCGGAAGTAACATTTTTATTGAATATGCTTATAGAGTTTGCTTTGCTGAACAGCGTGTATGTATTGGTTCTATCGTACATCTCACGGATCTTCCGCGATAAGGGTTTGAAGTTTTTTTATCTCAGTTTCTTGTAGAGCTTGTTACGAAACATACATTTTTGAAGATAGTTCCTTTCTATCACTTTCCATTGAAAAGATATAACGATTTAAAGTTTTGACCGGAAGTGGCCATTTTATTGTATATTCCACTTTGATTTGGCCTCCTTAACACCGTGCATATGTTGGTTCTATCGTACATCTCACGGATCTTCCGCGATAAGGGTTTAAAGTTTTTTATCTCAGTTTCTTGTAGATCTTGTTACGAAACATACATTTTTAAAGTCGGTTCCTTTCTATCACTTGTCGTTGAAAAGATACAAGGATTTAAAGTTTAGACCGGAAGTGGCCATTTTATTGTATATTCCAATTTGATTTGGCCTCCTTAACACCGTGCATGTGTTGGTTCTCTCGTACATCTCACGGATCTTCCGCGATAAGGGTTTAAAGTTTTTTATCTCATTTTCTTGTAGACCTTGTTACGAAACATACATTTTTGAAGTCGGTTCCTTTCTATCACTTGTCGTTGAAAAGATATAACGATTTAAAGTTTAGACCGGAAGTGGCCATTTTATTGTATATTCCAATTTGATTTGGCCTCCTTAACACCGTGCATGTGTTGGTTCCAGCGTACATCTCACGGATCTTCCGCGATAAGGGTTTAAAGTTTTTTATCTCATTTTCTTGTAGAGCTTGTTATGAAACATACATTTTTGAAGTCAGTTCATTTCTATCACTTGTCGTTGAAAAGATACAAGGATTTAAAGTTTAGACCGGAAGTGGCCATTTTATTGTATATTCCAATTTGATTTGGCCTCCTTAACACCGTGCATGTGTTGGTTCTCTCGTACATCTCACGGATCTTCCGCGATAAGGGTTTAAAGTTTTTTATCTCGGTTTCTTGTAGACCTTGTTATGAAACGATATATTTTTAAAGTCAGTTCCTTTCTATCACTTGTCCTTCAAAAGATACAAGGATTTAAAGTTTAGACCGGAAGTGGTCATTTTATTGTATATTCCAATTTGATTTGGCCTCCTTAACACCGTGCATGTGTTGGTTCCAGCGTACATCTCACGGATCTTCCGCGATAAGGGTTTAAAGTTTTTTATCTCATTTTCTTGTAGACCTTGTTACGAAACATACATTTTTGAAGTCAGTTCCTTTCTATCACTTGTCGTTGAAAAGATACAAGGATTTAAAGTTTAGACCGGAAGTGGCCATTTTATTGTATATTCCAATTTGATTTGGCCTCCTTAACACCGTGCATGTATTGGTTCCATCGTACATCTCACGGTTGAACCTGTTGTCTATTTTGTTTCTGAACTTCCTTCTTTTGTTTTGCCAGCGACCTCTGTGTGTTATTTTTAGAACCTACCCATATAACAATTGTGACGTTCTAGTCTGTCTAATATTAAACATATTAATTATTATGTCTTATGTCTACACTCTCATTTGTCGGCTAGGTTGGAGTGACGTATCTTTAAATAAGTCTTCATCCATCCTTGCACCATCTTTATCAACGAAAGCCCGCCATTTTTATAATGTCAGCTTAAGGTATCACAGGCTTCCATCTTTCATTCCGCCATTTTCCTCCGTTTTGGTTCAGCAGCCTCTAATATTAAACATTATTTTGTAAATCATCCATTTGTCTAATAATAAACTTTAATTATGTTACATGTATGGTTTGTTTGTAGTCGTATATATATATACCAACCTAAAACAATAAATTAATAAGCGTCTGCTTAGCTCAACGGGTAGCATCGTTGCCTCCCATCTGAATGCCCCGGGTTCGAAACTCACCTGCACCAAATGGTTTTTTTCAAAATATAATAATTTGAAGTAATAGGTTAGACACTTTGGAATGTTTGCATGTGACTGTCTGGCCCAAGTCGTGTGACGTCACAGTTTCCTAGACAGGTCAATGGCCTTAGGAATAACACGGCTAAATGTAAATGTGACTGTCTGGATGTGATTGTCTGGCACAAGTCGTGTGACGTCACAGTTTCCTAGACAGGTCAATGACCTTAGGAACGGGGCCGGGGCAGGCGCCGGGGCAGGCGCCAGGGCAGGCGCCAGGGCGTGGCTAGGCGCCAGGGCGTGGCAGGCGCCAGGGCGTGGCTAGGCGCCGGGGCCGGGGCAGGCGCCGGCGCCAGGGCGTGGCTAGGCGCCAGGGTAGGCGCCAGGGCGTGGCGCCAGGGCGTGGCGCCGGCGCCAGGGCGTGGCGCCGGCGCCAGGGCGTGGCGCCGGCGCCGTGACGTCACTTCCTGTGACGTCACTGTCTGCTCAAAGTGCCGCATTACCTACTCTTATTGATAGCAATTTTTTATTTCTGTTGTTTGAGTTGTCTATTTTCTAATAAATTATATTTATTCACACTTTTTTCTGATTGTCAAATTTGACCTATACATAAGTTTATTGGCAAATATTTAATTTTCGATGATTTTTAGTAAGTTTGACAAAATATGTTTCTTTATTTATTCATGTTTTTCTTGAAAACAACAAAGTTTTTTTTTGAAAATAACAGGAGTAACAAAGTTTTAGAGTAAAATTCCTCATAAAATGAAATATGTTCTTAAATATACCAATCTGTCAAAAAATTGTGACATTTTAAGTGTGTATCACCCCTAATAAGCCCTTTCAAATGCCTTAATTGAACTCTACTTACCAGTGATTAATGCACTTGGTACACTCAAAACAGGTACTAAACATGGTTTTTCTAAGTTAAAGTACTACAGAGATATTGATTTTTTTCAAAATTTGAAACCCCACTTAAGGCCTATAACTTCTCAGCAGTGGCACTTAATATAGGGGTAAGTTGCGTTAAATCACCATATTTTACGTCTACCTACATGCCCCTGCCATGTGTCGGTTCTTATGCGAAACACCCTGTATACATTTTTTGAATTATACAGAAATTAAGAAAATGCAAACATATGAAATAATGGATTTCTGTTCAAAATTTACTGATTTTCCGCCATTTAACCGGCCTTTTATATATTTTCGTATAAACAAGCCTGAGAGGCTAGAATTTGAACTTCAATCACTCACCCTTGTTTAGGTTACCATATTGTTCTAGTGGCTACACACACCTGTAAACTCAAGTTGAGATATGTCATAAGTCAACAATTCGAGTATTGCACATTGATTCAGATTAAGTATGTACTTATAACAAATACAAAGGAATATCTGAATAAAATATTAATAAAACAATTAAAATTTCAATAACATAAAAATCAAATAAATAAAGATACAGTTCTTGGAGTTGCCAAAAAATGTAATAGCCAAATACAAAGTTTCCGATATGAATAATCACGGTTACCCCCACTGAAGTAACTTGAAATTTGGCTAGACTATTAATCCTACAGGCTTTCAGTGTGGCATTAAAGGAATTGCATTACACAATAGTACTTACATCTTTATAGAATACAACTAAATTGGACAGAACATGCCACAAAATCACACTAACTTGCACTTAGTGTGATTTTGTGGCATGTTTTATTGCACTTACACAAAACCACAACTGTCATCGATCATACATTTTGACCCTTCCCTTGTATGGTTGCTTTCCGCTCTGCTTCCGCGGACTTGATTTTGACTTCTAAAGATATTTCAATATTCCAATGCCCAATGTTTGTTACCAACAGCATGGATATTCTGAAGTAACTTGAAATTTGGCTAGACTATTGATCCTACAGGCTTTCAGTGTGGCATTAAAGTAATTGCATTACACAATAGTACTTACATCTTTATAGAATACAACTAAATTGGACAGAACATGCCACAAAATCACACTAACTTGCACTTAGTGTGATTTTGTGGCATGTTTTGTTGCACTTACACAAAACCAGAACTGTCATCGATCAGACATTTTGACCCTTCCCTTGTATGGTTGCTTTCCGCTCTGCTTCCGCGGACTTGATTTTGACTTCTAAAGATATTTCAATATCCCAATGCCCAATGTTTGTTACCAACAGCATGAATATTCTGGTTGTAAAGGCATACTTTGGCAAGGTGATACCGTATCTGATATATTGCAAGTTTTATTGTACATCTTCCTACCATATGTTCCGGGCCACATTTTCTGCACTGTAGAGTGATACTTCTTACAGCATTAACTTCTTCCACAGGAGTAACAAGCCTGAGATGTTGCTTAGACAATTCTATAGATTTGCAGCATTCTTGTACTTTTACAGTCCATCCACATCAAACTGTGGTAGTGGTTTATATTGCATGACTTAGGTACTATTGAACATACCACAATTTTTTAATTATATGTTATACAATGTCGGTGTACCTAATCCGTAAGATGATCCAGTCTCAAGCAAAATTAGCGAACACGTCGTCAGTGCAACTACAGGAGATGCTTTAAAACTTGTTTCTTTACTAAGTGCGTTTTATTAGTTCTTGATAACCTGACACCAGGTTTTAGTTGCTTCTGAACTCTGGATATATGTTGTTTGCAATTGCACAGTTCTTCGTGTTAACGTCAGATTATTATTTTTAATTAATTATGTTAGAATATAACCTTATACAACGTTGACCACAGACCATTCATTTTGACATTACTTTTTATTTACGTCTAGCGTCCATCTTGCCATCTCCCTTCTCGGCGGCATGGACATGCGCTCTATGCCTAAAGAATGGATTGCCTAAATATACAATTTCGGATGTGTTTACCATAGACAGGCAACAGAATCAAACATGCAAAATAGTTACAATTATAATTCTCACCACTATACCGTAATCATCATCTATCTTTTTAATAAAATTTTAAAGTTATATAATATTATAAGGGCATCTCAAGCACATTCTGAGCGAATATTCAGTATAATAATCTATTCAAATATTCTCAGTAATGAAGAATTTTCTTAGGATGTGATTGAATGAATGTACTCAGAATATTCAAGATTGAAGTTTGAAATTCCATAAATGTTATTAGAACATTCTGAAACAAATGTTCTAAAAAAAGAATGTTTTCACAATGTGATAACACTGAGAATATCTTGTGCTGTATGGGAAGTTGCCTCTAAAAACAACATGTAAGGACCGCTTGTTTAGACAGTTTCAAGTATATTGAAAGTTTATTGAGAGAAACTGCATGCCAGACGATTTTAAATATTAATTCCATTGATTTAGTTTTCATATAAAATCATATTTTGATGTCATCAACTCTCACGATGTGTAGCTTTAAAGTTTATAACCCATCGCATGTCAATCGTTTTGGAGAAGTGTATCCATGTAACCCTTTAACTTAATTTTTATCCTTACAGTTTATTCTGCTAACATTATTTTATTATGTATCTTAAGTCTGTTTAGGTAACTTTAATTTAAAAAAAAAACTGAAAATAATACCAAGAGTTATAAAGTACAACACTAAAAAAAGAACAATTATTTGTTTTGAAACATTCATGCTAATTTACCTAATAAGTCAAACTGAATGCCTTGAAGTGTAGATAGCAATTTTTGTAAACCAACACGTGTCTGTCATTTTAGAGTAATCTCAGCCATGTGACCACTTAAACTAATTGTCTTGAATAAATGATTATTAGAATAACAGACATCAAGACTTTAGCAGTAGACTGCTGAAGACGTCTGCATGTCTGTTGAAATAGGGTATATGCTTGTTAAAATACCGAAGACTACTGTAAGTCTGTTGAGATAGGCTATATATCTCTTGGAATAGGGTATGTGTTTGTTGAAATACTGAAGACTACTAAACATCTGTTGAAATAGGCCAAAGACCTTATAATGTATATGTTTGTTAAAATACTGAACACTATTGTACGTCTGTTGAGATAGGCTATATATCTCTTGAAATAGGGTATGTGTTTGTTGAAACACTAAAGACTACTAAACATCTGTTGAAATAGACCAAAGACCTTATAATGAATATGGTGGTTAAAATACTGAAGACTGTTGTATTTCTGTTGAAATATCTATATGTTTCTTGAAATACCGAAAACTACTGTACGTCTGTTAAGATAGGCTATATATCTCTTGAAATAGGGTATGTGTTTGTTGAAATAGTGAAGAGTACAAATCATCTGTTAAAACAGATCAAAGAGCTATCTGTGGAAATAGGGCATGTGTTTGTTAAAATACTGGAGACTATTAAACGCCTGTTGAAATAGGTCAAAGACCTTATAATGAATATGTCTGTTAAAACACTGAAGACCTCTGTATTTCTGTTGAAATAGGGTATATGTCTGTTAAAATACTGAAGGTTACTGTATAACTGTTAAAATGGGCCAAAGACCTTAATGAATATGATAATTAAAATAACAAACATCAAGACTTTAACAGTAGACTGTTGAAATAGGGTATATGTATATCTTCTTATTTTTACTTACAAACCTTAGCTTACTGCTCTTCCTCGTATTTGTTTGTTATGCCAAAGGAGCGACTTATATTACTTATGTGTTATGCTAAACGTATACCTCTAACTTTATCATATGACACATGTATAGTAATTGCGATGTTCATCTAGCTAATTTCGTGTAATTAAATGTGATGCCCTTTCTTCTACAGAACATTTTGAGAGATTAGTCATTCATCTAATAAAGCCATCTAATATCAATTGTATAATATCAAAAGTTTCAATTTGAACATGTTAATTATTAAACATGTTAATTAATAATGGTTGTTGAAAGGACGCGAGTTATGGTTGCACCACCCGGTATACTACACACACCAAGGCTACTGTCAGCACATATGGGTACGTTGCGCTACACCAGCTTTTCCGTCGACTCAGCGTCCGGCTGAAGTGCAGCGACATTACCGATGGGAAATTGATCAGCAACTAATAGTCTATAAATATATGTCGAACATTAATATTCAACAGTTAGTCTTTGCCATCCAGCCTTAATGGTATTAGATTACTCATATGTATTTTATTGTAATTTTTATATTATTTAAATTTTAATATATATATATATATATATATATATATATATATATATATATATATATATATATATATATATATATATATATATATATATATATATATATATATATATATATCGTTGTACTGTAACTTCAAGTAAATAAATTTAACTTTATGAAGTTCAATTGAAGTACAACTCTAAGTGGCGCAGTCGTTAGTATTAGTTTAGTGCCCTTTTGACAAAATCGCAAAAGTCCGCACTTCGATTTTTATCGTTAAAAACTCAGAACCAGCTTCAAAGTCAACGAAGAACAGCATCTTGCAAGTTGATAAAAATAATTTAAGTAACTTTCAATTAAAAAACAGTGAGTGCGCGAGCGATCATAAGAGAAAATAAGGTTTGATGCGGAACTTCTGCCTACGAAGTTGTCTGCCTTATTCGCTGTATCTTATGATGCTGAAGCAAAGAAGAACAAAAATCGTCTTCATCTTCACATTGGCGTCCATCTTCCTTATCCAAACCCAAGGACAAAGAATAACATTAGACAAGATCAATGACAACCCCGAACTATTATCAATTAACATGGGCAAAATGCAAAATTCCATTGACAAATGGACCATTATTCGAGTATTCCCTTAAACACCACTTCTCAATGGGTTTCGTTCCATAGAGAAACAGTCCCAAGATATCCATGACATTATTCACAATTCCACACATTGCAATCTTTATCAAAACGAGATACAAAATTACCAAAATATCCTTTCCCATCAAAATGTGGAGACAAAAATATTTAACCAAATTATACCCTCTAATAAGAATCGTAATAAAAGATGACTAGTTAATGCTGTAGGTACAATCATGATTCGGCAGCCAGACACCGAGGTGAACGGTTAAACGAGTAGGTATCGTAAATTGTGATAAGTGTGTTAAAAGTAGGAAGCGGAGTTTTTGATTTTAAAAATGTATCAAAATAAAAAGGCCGAACCCCCGGACAGGGGAAGATTAGAGTCTGAACGTGTAGTGACAGATTGGTATAAAGAAACAGAAAAGGAATTACTTCAGGATACAGAGATGGATTGTGAAACAAGTAAGGTAGGAATGGAAAAACAATCAAAAGATATCGGTGAAAAAAAACAAAAAAATAAAATAGATAAGCAATTGGTAAGTAACGTTTTCAATTCATTTAAAGAAATTTCAAACAGGAATGTAAGAATACATTTACAGGATTGTCAAACAAGTGAATTAAATAAAACTAAATCAGATGATAAGTTAAATAGTATAGATAAACCATTTAGAGATATAAATAATTTTTACGATAATTTTCAGTGGACCGTTTATTGTTTACATTCAAAATAATAACGGAAACATTGGTAAAAGCCATATAATTACCACATCACGAATAATTAGAAACTCAGTACCGGATATAGACAATGATATTAAATCAATTATTAGTGTAGGCTTAAATAAAATAAAAATAGAACTTACTAAGGCACAAAGTGCGAATAATTTAGTTAATTCAACAATATTAAAAAATAAAAATTATTTAGCTTATATACCGCAATATTTAACGAGACGGCAGGGGGTAATAAAAAAAATAGACATAGATATCACAGAAAATGAATTGTGCAGTATGATAAAACCGCGTATAGGAGATCATTTCCAAATAATAAGTGTACGCAGAATGAATAGAAGGGTTTCAAACGGTAATCAGGTCTCTTATGTCCCAACTCAATCAATTACTAGTCACATTTCAAGGTCAATACCTCCCAAAAAAAGTGTCTATAGAGAAAATTATCTTTGAGGTCGAACCGTATATTAGAAGGGTCATACAATGTATGAAATATTTACGCTACAATCACGTAAGTACGCAGTGCAAAGGAAGGGAAAGGTGTGAAACATGTGGAGACGAACATAGTAATAGTCAGTGTAACCATACAGGCCCTCCGGTATGCGTAATATGCCGGGGACCACATAAGGCGACAGGCAGAAAATATTGCCCAGAGTATGAAAAGCAAAAATCAATTAAAAATATAATGAGCATTGAAAATAAATCTTTTAAGGAAGCAACAGTTCAATACTCGCAGAGTTATGCAAATAGGGCAAAAGCCGCTTTCCAGAGTCCGAGTACGTTGTCAGCAATTAGTACGAGTAAGATCAACTCTCCACCGTATGATTACTCCTTTTCTAACTCCCCAAGTCTTTCACAAACAAACTATCCCTCCCAGTCACAACATTTAATTAAAAGGAAACGTACAAATATACTGCACGACAATAAAATTGACACAATACGACAACAACACCAACAAATCCTCACTACACCCACCTTAAACATGACACCAATTATAAATCCAATACCCCCCAATTATAAACAACCTAAAGAGGAAGACAAGAGAGAAAAGCTTGTCTCATTTTTCTTAGAGACGTTAAAAAATATGGGGACGGAAAGCTTATTTGATGGGGATCAATTACATAAATTTAGAGTAGACATATCGCACATAATACATAACCAAAAAACCTCTTCGCGGTTAATATAATGCAATGGAATTGTCGGTCCTTGATTTCGAATAAAGGCAGTTTAGAAAGATATATTTATGATAATAAAGTTGACATAGCATTATTAAGTGAAACGTGGTTGAAAATGACAAATTGTGTAAATATGATAGGCTACAATATGCTAAGGGAAGATAGAGTAGATGGGTATGGTGGGGTAGCCCTACTCATATCAAATAAACTTGCATATACACAAATTGGTGGATTCCACCCAATAAACAACTTAATGTGTGTAGCAGCTAAAATAAAAATATCGTCTGAAAAAATTATTAATTTTTATTCCGTCTATATTAAACCAGGAATAAGAATTTCAGCTACTGAGTGGGATAGATTTTTTAAAAGTTTAGAAAGACCATTTTTAGTCGGGGGTGACTTTAATATTCATCATGCAGCATGGGGCTGCACCAGTATTGATCTGAATGGACAAAATCTAATGACAGCTATAGATGATAATCAATTAACTTATCTCAATACTGGTGCAGAAACTCGCATAAGTAACCCAAACTGTATTTCCAGGTCGGCAGTTGATTTGACGATATCGTCAAATAATTTAGCACAAAATATAGAATGGAGCGTAAAAGGCGAAACACTTGGATCGGATCACTTTGTAATAGAGTATAAACTTTATATAAATAATCTAAATAATAGTTTAGGTAGATTTAAAAATAAAGTTTCAAACAAAAAATGGAATGTAAGGAAAGCTAATTGGATACTATACACCCAAAAAACTGATCAATTTGCGAAAAATATATCAGAAGTAAATTCAAACATTGGATATAATGATTTTATAGATGGCTTAAATTCAATAATTTCAGACACAATTCCTGAGAATAAAAGTAAGAATTCTAAGTTTAACAGAGCATGGTGGAATGAAAACTGTAAAGTAGCAATTGCTAAACGGAAAACAGCTCTACAATCTTACAAATTAAACCCCACGATGCAAAATTTTGTTGAATATAAAAAAAATGTGGCTTTAGCAAAGCGAGTAATTTTAGAAAGTAAAAGAAAAACCTGGCAAAACTTTTGTAATACCCTAAATAAGAACACAAAAATTAATGACATCTGGAAAACAATAAAATGTTTAAATGGTATTCAAAAAGGTAACACACGAAGAAGTATTAGCAACGATTGGATGGAAGAATTTATGCAACTGCAGGCTCCGGCATGGGTAGAAAAAAATGTAACATATCCTAATGCAACATCAAACGACAATATAGAATTATTTACCATTCAGGAACTGAACTTCAGTTTGAAAAATATTAATAACACAGCTGCTGGGGCGGACAACATTCACTACTCCATGTTATACCACCTATCTGACACAGCAAAAATAGTTTTACTAAAGATAATTAATGACATATGGCTGTCTGAACAATATCCAGAAAGTTGGAAAATATATCTTATTCTAGCGTTTTTAAAACCGTCCAGAGATCCCAACTTAGCAAGGTCATATAGGGGGATATCATTAGCATCGTGTTTACTAAAAACATTAGAAAAAATGATTAAAAGAAGGTTAGAGACATGGTTAGAAAAAGAGTTGAAATTATCCACAGATCAATATGGGTTTAGAAGAGGTTATGTCACAATAGAAAGCTTAACAAAACTTATTACAGATATTAACATCTCATTCACTAACGTAAAGTCAACAGTAACGGCGTTTATTGATATTGAAAGTGCTTACGATAACATCGACCTGGGTTTACTATACAATAAAATGTTATACATAGGAATAGAGCAAAATTTTGCCCGTAAAATAACAAAACTATACCACAACAGAAAAATTAATCTATTAACAACTAACGACGAAGGTGTCTCCTCTAGAACCACATCAAAAGGTATACCACAAGGAAGTATTCTCAGCCCACTCCTGTATCTGATTTATACCCACGACCTCAGTTACAACATAAATATACAGATATTGCAGTTTGCCGATGATATATGTGTCTATCATACCAATTGCGAAATTAAGACTGGAATCAAAGAAGTAACAGAAGCTATCACACAACTACATCAATGGACTCAAACTAATAATATGGATATATCAACTACAAAAAGTCAGATATGTATCTTTACCCGCAAGAGACAGCTATTACCTATCAATGTCAAGATCAACGATATGGAATTCCCCGTTAAAGACAAGGTTTGCTTTTTGGGCATGTTTTTAGACAAGAAATTACTTTGGAGAGACCATATTCAACATTTGACAACAAAGGCAGAAAAAGCAATGAATATTCTTCGTATGGTCTGTCATACAAAATGGGGGGCCGACACTAACATAGCCTTGATAATATATAGATCATTTATAAGAGCATTGTTTGACTACGGGTCATTTTTATATGAGCAAGCGGCAAAAACCAATTTAAATAAAATCAACATTGTTCAGAATAAATGTTTAAGGTTGGCTTTGGGAGCACTCAGAAGTACCCCTGTAAATAACTTGTTGGCAGAATGTTGTGAGATGCCTTTTCAGCTTAGAAGGAAAGTGATATGCATAAGATTTATGTTAAAGTTGCATGCAAAAAACAGCCCGATACTACTGAAGCTAGGTCAACTACATGAACTTACACTAAGGCATAGATATTGGATTAGAAAAACACCTCCACTCACAGTTGAAGCATATATAGTTGCATCAGAAGCAAAGTCCGACATGTACACCTATCATATACAGCCATATCATCAAATGCATAACGAAGTATTTCAAAATCTAAAAATTGACTACCTGCAAGATTACTCTTACTTTCCTCAGCAGCTAAGAAACCAAATGTTTCGAGAAGAGTACAGAAAACTTGTCCAACAGAATAGCTGTCAAATTTTTACAGATGGTTCAAAAACAGACGATGAAACCGCATGTGCTTTTTTTGAAGTAATAAATTCTAATTTTAAAACCTTTAAATTAAACAAGAATATGTCAAACTATACTGCAGAGTTAATAGCAATCATAGAAGCCTTAAAATATACCACCAGTAAGGACGATACTCATTTTGTAATAATCACAGACTGTAAAAGTGTACTGCAGAAAATTGAAAACCTAAGAAACCACAGTTCAAATAACTACTTATTTGGAGAACTAGCTAAATGCTTACATAATTTACTCTTAGATAACAAAAGCGTAAGATTTATGTGGATCAAAGGCCACTGTGGTATTGTCCAAAATGAAATTGTGGATAACTTAGCAAAAAAGGCGCTGGAAGTGGGTCAGTTAACTGAATATCTCTGTCCAGTAGAAGATTTGTTGTCAATAGGGTCAAAATATAGTAACAAAATTTGGGAGGAACAATATAATAATGAGACAAAAGGAAAATATTACAAAGATATTCAGCCTAATCTACCCAAAGTACCCTGGTTTAGCAATTGCTACTATCAAAAACATTTTGTAACGATAATCTGTAGGTTAAGGTTTAACCATGCTCTGTTCCCTAGCTATAAATATAGAATAGGTCTTACAGAAAACCCACTCTGTGTGTGTGGAGAGGTGGGTGATGCACAGCATGTCTTACTAGAATGTAGTAATAAACAAAACATAATTGAAATAATTTTTCAAATTATTATGAACCTAAATTTCATACAGAAACCATTTTGCATTACTCAGTTATTGGAAATGAAAAATATAGAAATATATAAAATCCTAATTGACCACATACACAGGCTGGGTTTAAGTCTGTAAGTAAATATAGGTGTAGATGTATATAGCCATGTTAGACTAATATAAAACATATTCATAACTAAATTAGGTAAGCAATCCATTTGTTCTACCCCTTATGTACACCTCATCTTATAGAAGTCTTCCTGTTCGTCTTTAAAGTTGCCTTGACAGACTCCTTGGCATGAAAATTTTTGTGTCCCATGTGCATTTCCTGTAGGTATAAGTAATTAAAATAAATATCTACAAAAAAAAAGAAAAAAAAGTTGTATATGTGTATATAAATGTGTATTAAAATGAAAAAATGAAAATAGGAATAATAAAAAATATTTATTTAATAAATTCATAGAATAAATGTAGTATATACCTACACAGAGTGATCCGATATGGCGGTATATATGTATATAATTGTGTATATATGTATGTATGTGTGCATATGTGTATATATTGAATGTAGATAAACTGTTGAGCTGGAAATGCTTTACGGCTAACCAAACTGGAAAAATGTGCTAATGGCAAAAAGCCGCAGCCATCATATATGAACAACAACAACAGCAGGTACAATCATAAAGACCCTAACAGGCAACATGGACGCAGACGATGCAGAACGTTATGATACGGCAATTTCTCAATTAACATCAAATCAAGACAAAATTAAAACAATAGTTGATAATCAAATCATGTTAACAGAACAGGCCATAGAAAAATTTGATAAAACCATATCCTCGGTAATTTTAAACCAAAACAAAATTGAGGAACGTTTGCAGTTGATCACTTTAGGTTTCGAACAGGAAAAAATTAATAACGAACACATAATGCGTCTGCAGATGGTGTATATACAATTGATTACAGAAATCATTAATATTAAAAGCATTTTAAGCACATTAGTTAACGCAATAACTTTTGCAAGATTAGAAACAATGCTTCCATCCAGATTAGAACCTAAAGACTTACTAATAGAACTTAAAAGAATTGAGAGTTTTGTAACCAATCTCCCCTATGAGCTTGATGCAAATAATGTAGCTTTATACGAGGCGGTGTCAATAATTAAGTGTTACTACAAAAATTATACTTTAGTGTTTGCTATTGAAATTCCATTAGTAGAATCTAAGCATTATAACTATTATCACCTTTATGCATTTCCTGTGAAACAAGGTCCTAGTCAAAATTATACCGTCATCATCCCTCAATCCAAATACCTAGCCCTTAACGATGAAAGCTATAACTTACAAAACACACTATGCCAAGAAGTCAGCCCTGGAGACTACTTATGCAGAGGTCAAACGATGAATCAGATCAGCAATAGCAGCCCTTGTGAAGTCCAATTGGTCAAGTTCACCACCAGATACGAAACTTGCGAACACCACCCAGTCAACATACAGCAGATGAAGAGCCAGAAGATAAGTGCAAACAAATGGATAATGGTATTCCCCCGTTAAAGTACAGCACACCAACGATGCCGTAGCCGACAATAAACCACAAACCTAGAAGGAAGCTACTTGGTTCAAATCCCCGAAGGATGTCAAATGACAGTAAATAAGCAAATGTTCTCCCCATCTCACAATGAGATAGTATCTACCTACCACATCCAACTACCCAAGTTGAAGCTTACCAACTTTCAGCTACAAGAGGTAGTAAATACAGCCCCAATCAAATTAGAATCAATAGATCTGGATGAATTACAAAAAACAAAGCATCAACTACAACACCAACGGTCATTATTGAATGCAGTTCAACATCCGAAAGTAAGCCTGTCTACTAGCATCTGGACCATCCTGTTGTACGTGATTGTTGCCCTGATAGCAGTCTATGCTTTATGGAGACTAAGAAAACCAACCAAAGAACCAAGATCCAACAACAACAAAGATGCCCCCTGGAAGAAATCCCCCTGGAGAATATCACTTTGAAAATGTAGCTCCCCTAAATTTTCTATCTGGCCCCGTAGGAGTTATGGTTGCACCACCCGGTATACTACATACACCAAGGCTACTGTCAGCACATATGGGTACGTTGCGCTACACCGGCTTTTCCGCTGACTCAGCGTCCGGCTGAAGTGCAGCGACATTACCGATGGGAAATTGATCAGCAATTAATAGTCTATAAATATATGTCGAACATTAATATTCAACAGTTAGTCTTTGCCATCCAGCCTTAATGGTATTAGATTACTCATATGTATTTTATTGTAATTTTTATGTTATTTAAATTTTAATATATATATATATATATATATATATATATATATATATATATATATATATATATATATATATATATATATATATATATATATATATCGTTGTACTGTATCTTCAAGTAAATAAATTTAACTTTATGAAGTTCAATTGAAGTACAACTCTAAGTCGCGGTGCAGCAGCCGGGAGAGCGGAGCTCTCTCCTCGGTCTCTGTCTCTCTTGTCAGCTGGGTGATGCGGCGCTACAGCTCGGAGAGCGGAGCTCTCTCTCTCCTCCGGCTCAGCTCTCTTAATAATGTCACAAAAGCTTGGATTTTCCCAAAGGATTATGGGAAATACACGGTTTTTGTCACAGAACTGTCAGCTACCATCTACTTATAGTTAATGATCAAATCATTCACACAACACCAGTCAGTAATGCAGTACATACTTTGGCAAGTCTATAACAGCTTTATTCCTCACTTGTGTCAGCTTGGGTACATGTGTCATCAGCATAGAAAATGGTGCAACCCTAGCTAATATCCTTAGATAAGTCTAATAAAAATTATAAACGTCAGTGGGCCCAAAACTGATCCCTGTGAAACACCCAAATTAATTTTATGTATATCTGAAGCAATCTTGTTTACCTCCACATATATGTTTCTATTATTCATATACGATGTAAGCCAGTCCAGAACATTCCCACGCACTCCGCGGCAAAAAACGTAACACGTGCTTTATCCAGATCAAGAGTATCAGACGCACTTGACAGATCAAAGAAAAGAGTCGCTGCTTATTCTTAGCAACTTCTTTACTAATATATTTCAAAAATTCAAAGGCAGTACTTTCCGTTGACCTATCTGAACGAAACCCATGTTGGCTGTTCGCAAAAATGATGTACTTGTTGATAAACCCCAAAATATGATTATTCCATCACACTTTCAGTTACTTTTGTAATTATAATTAAATTTGTGATGGGTCTATAATTTTAAATTACAAATGGGTCGCCAGCTTTTATTGCAAAATTACGTGACCTATCTTTACATTGGATCTGCATAACGGATCAATTTATTATATAGGCCAATGGCTCAGCTATCTGTTCAGCAACTGTCTTGTTAGTAGGTATACAGTCCACTCCGACCGAACCAGTACACTTTAACCCTAATATTATAGTTTTTATTTTGGTGGCAGTTACTGGAACATAGCAAAATGAGTTTAAAACATATCAGGATATATATATATATATATATATATATATATATATATATATATATATATATATATATATATATATATATATATATATATATATATATACATATCAATTACTGCTATCTATGCTACTGTGCTATGCTGTAATTTAAAGATTTTTTTTGAAGCACCTCTTTTGAATGAAAAAGAAGCATACTCATTACCAATGACTTTAGGATCATTAACAAGTTCATCGTTACTTTTAAGTTATCTCCCGTTTTTTGCCTAGCCAACTGCCATTTTTTTGCGTACGTTGTCAAAGTATAGTTTTTTTGTTAAATTTAATGAACTTTCTTCAGTTTTTTATATTGACTTGTAATTGATAAATTCTAGTTCTTGTAACAAGCCAACACAAGTTTTTCAATTTTCTACTCATTTCAATTATTTCCATAGTTATCCATGGGCTAGATTTGAAATTGTGCTTTTTACTACAGTTTTTATACTTCTCCGGACATATTTTGTCTATGCAATGTGTTAATTTGGGCAACAGTTCAAAATAAGCTACATTTACATTGCCATATAAACTAAATCATAACTACAAGTGCCATGATAATCAGAAAGTTGCTGTGATATGTGTGTTTCAAAATCTACAATAGACATGACATATCTCAATTAGGAATGTATCAATGCAGTAATTAACACAAGTAAATTGCAAGACAAACTGTAAATAATCAGTTCGTTATTTGCAAAGTGATTTATCTCTCTGAATATTGACCTATTCAAGACAAGCACAATAATTATGAAATACATTTTTTTCAGATGCGAATTAATAACTTGTTCACTAGATATATATTTACTGTCCTCTGAATATTATGGCTTTGGTATAATATTTCCTTACGGAGTATTATTATTATGAAATATAAGGCACGCTTCTCTTGGGACAGGAAATTGTTTTGTTTCAATTGTCTCAAAATGTGTTTGAGGGATAATATAACTCTCGTTTTATACCTTTTGAGTTTCTGTGTCAGCACCCAAATTTTCTTTGCTTTCGCTTGACTTCTTTTCTTTTCATGAAATAGTTGTTTCCTTATTTTTTTTATTTTTTGGTGAATCCCCTGAAATCTGGTATGAGGTCAATGTCACATGCGTTGGAGTACTTACAGAAGTAGATGCTGAAGTAGGGGGTCCAGCAGTGTCTTGTGAATATATCTTCTTTCGCTGTAACACATGATATGGTTATGGGAGTTATTTTTTTCCGTTTTGGAGTTTCTAGGATAAGGATTATGATAACCCACAAATTGTAACAAAATTTCCTTAATTTGAATACGGTGATATTAGACAAAACCTCGCTATTTTCAAATGAATAGGAGATAGGAGCTCGCCTTCAACATGTGTATTCAAATTTTTGACTAGAGGAAATGACTAGTTTCGACTACACCACGATACCAACAACAATGTCTAGATATAAAGTAATTAAATTTTTGTACCCTGTTTTTCATTATAACTAACTGCAGCAATTCAGACCACTTCGGATTGTCGAGAGAATAATGCAAATATGTTTTCCCGTCTTGTATCAAGTAGACAATTTGGAAAATATGAGGTGTTTCGCATAATAACCGACACAGAGCAGTAGTATGTAGGGGAACCTAAAATATGTTGATTTAACGCAACTTGTTCTCGAGTATTACTATAAAACTTGCCTGTTTTTTGAGCTCGTCCTTAAACATTAGAAAATGTTTCTCTATGGGGGACCACTTTTTCTGCAGTTTTTCAACAGAAACACGAATAGCATGTCAAACTGTTCACTAAATGAGAACTTTCCGGCCATTTTCAAAACAATCAGCAAACCATTGCCAAAATTAAGTAACTTCATTTCCTGATTGTCAAGTTTGACGTATAGTTTCATCCGCAACTATTGAATTTTCAATGATTTTTTATTTCAACAACACACCACGAGGGCTTACAGCAGAAAAGAGGCAACTTGTTAATTCTGGACTTGAAGGTTTGGAGGTTCGGGGGAGAAGGAAAAACATGTGCGGGCAAGGAATTCCACAACTTGGAAGTTCTCGGGACAAAAAAGCGGGCGTAAATGACCTCGACAGCAAAAGGGTGCATTCGCTCTGTTCCCCTGGTGATCTTTTGGGGGCAGCAGGTGGAGGAACTATGGAAGAAAGCTCCTCTGAGCAGTGCCCGTGCAGATATCTATAAAAGAGAGAGAGAGGTCACCAACGGCACGTCGGTGGACAAGGGATGGCAGCGTTGGGGGAGGGTTGGGTCACTGATGAGACGTATAGCTCTCTTCTGAATGGAGTCCAGGATATGTAGATGCAGAAGAGGCAGCAGCACCAGCACCCCAGATGTGGGAGCAGTATTCGAGGTTTGGTCTTATTTGTGAAGTATATAAGATATAGGGATTAGCTGGTGAAAAGTATTTGCGAGCCCGGAAGAGGAAACCTAATTTCTTAGCAGCCGCTTCTGCAATTGATGTGGACATGTTGGTGCCAATTGAGATTCTGATCCACAGAAATTAACATTGATAAAATACGTGTCTTTAGTTATTAGTAATTTTCTTGAAAACGACAGTTTTTTGAAAAAATAGCAGAAGTAAAAAAAGGTTTGAATTAAATTACCCATAAAATAAAATAGTATTTTTTGACTCCGCAGGCAGGTAAAAAATTCTGTCACATTTTAAGGGTGCACCACTCCTACTCAACCCTTTAAAATACTTCCATTGAACTCGTTTAATGCTCTTGATGCACTCGGAATGTGTAACAAAAATTGACTTTTCTTATTTGAAGTATTACTGAGGTAATTATTTTTTTCAAAATTTGAAACCTCTCTTTGAAAGTGTATAACTTCTCAGGGGTTCCACTTAGAATAGAGGTACGTTGCGTGATATCACCATATTTAAGGTTCCCCTACATGCCTGCTGCTCTGTGTCGGTTCTTATGCGAAACCTACCCTGTATAGTACGAAGCTAGTAAGCAACACATTTGTGACGAGCACTTCTTTCTTATTTCTATATATAAAATAATGGAAAACACTGAACGAACTTTAAAATGGAATTTACCTTCCTCAGTCTGACTTGCTGTAAATACCTTGGCAGTTCTGGAAACATTGTGGGTACTCCATCTAGTAAACACATTTGTCCACTAATCTGGTAGAACTGGTCCACTATAAAATGTTTTGAACAGAGTCGACTGTTTTCTGAAGATTTCCAATATTCTGTAAATTTCATGCTGCGAAGCCAAACATCAAGCCTTTGTGGATCATTTGAAGGAAATGTGAAATTATGAAAATTGAATGGAATAACATATCTGTTTTTGATTTGAATGATTGAGAAACTATTAGAACTAGTTCAGAAGTTTTCTCTTCTAGAGTGAACATGTACTTTGGAGTTCAGATAATGAAAATATTGATGAATATCCTAAAAGAATAAGTTATATCATGTGTACGTACATTTTACTCGAATGAATGGAGATACCATCTTCCGGGAAATCAAGTAAAAATCCAGAAGTAATAAGAATTGTAGATTTATTTGCTTATTTTCGTAATGCACGTCTCAAAATGCCGGTGCATGGAAATTTTCATGAAAATTGTACAACCCCAGGGAAATGTGTGATGCACACGCTATTGATAAAACAATGGCATTTTGAACACATGCTGATTTAAAAAGTGGTAATCATGAATGAAAATATGGCAATTTGTAAGAAATGGTCAAATTTCTTGAAATATACTTATGGCAACTATACACTGAGAAGACACAGTCAGTAGTTACCTAAATCGAGAAATATGCGGTGAATAATTCAACGGGTACCAAGTGGCAATGAATGACTTACCTGTGAAGAGCAATTCCCGGATCTTTCTTGTCACTTCGATTCTTACAACCATAAACCGCACACACAACCCTTTTAGTTTGATTTAAATATTAATAATAATAATATAATAATAATAATACACATTTATTGAGAAGGTTTCCCTCCATAGAGAAAATACAATAATGAAAAATTCACACACAAAAAAAAAATATCTCCCCCAATAAATGTAGAGAAAAAAAACTGCCTAAGTCAAAGACTTGTTGGCAGTATAGTTGAATACAATAATGCACACTTTACACAAACAAACAAAAAATCTCACCCAACAAATGGAGAGAAAAAAAACTGCCTAAGTCAAAGACTTGTTGGCAGTATAGCAAAAACCAAACTACACAAAAAACACATTTTTTTATCATTTCTACCATATGCTTCCCTCCAAAGAAGTCATTAATTAAAAACATCGTAACGCATCTGCTACACAAAAACAAAAAAGCATATATGCACTTTAAAATACCAACATCTAAAAAAAACAAACTAAGTTTCCAGTCTCCAATCACAGTATACATGCCTCAATACCGATATCCACTCCGACCTGCCCGTCCCCAGTTTAAACACACTGTTCTCTTTCCACTCAAAAAAACAAACAAAGAAGCAGAGAAACACCGACACTCACGCGACCAACCACACACACCTCCAGGCGCACACACGCCCGCACACACACAAAACCACCGACTCATGCTGGAACTAGCGCGTCATTTTCTTCTAAACAAAGAGTGAATGATACTTCTAGGGGTATGAAAAATCCAGCTCTTTGATCGTTTCTTAAATAAATTCGAAGAAGTGTGTTTTCTTATTTCAGGAGGCACCGAATTATAAACCCTTACACATAGGTAAGCAAACGATCTATGCGCAACTGCCTTCCTCGCCTTTTGCGTTTTAAAAGAGTGTGTGCTATGTCTAGTAAAATGTGAGTGCTCTATTATTGTAAGACTCTCTCGCTGAGCATGCTGAGTGTTTGCAACCGTAAAGTAAAATAGCTCCCTAATATCCATCAAGCAAGTGTCCTTGTATAGACGATCACTAGGGTAAGCATAATCTTTACCATGTATCACCTTAACAATACGGTTTTGGGTACTTTGGAGAAATCTGAGATGGGACTCACACGCATTGCCCCAGGCTAGTATGCCGTAACGTAGAACACTCTCAACCAATGCATGATATACAATACGCAGATGTTTAATATCCAACATTTCCTTAATAAATCTCAATTTGTACAGCAATACCCTAAGTTTTTTAATCAATCTTTGAATATGGAAATCCCATCTCATATGGCAATCTATATCTAGTCCCAGATATGATACTTTGTTCACCTTTCGTATTGCCAAAGATCGTAAGATGAGAAAGGGACAAACACGGTTTTTGAAACGTTCACGGTCAACCATCTATAAGAAAACCATGCCATAATCACCTCAAGATCCCTCTCAACTAGTTTTTTTTAGAGAACACCAACTGTCTGCCGTATAGAAAATAGCAGTATCATCCGCGTACCCCACTACTTTGCCCACACAGCGCAATTTAAAGAGGTCATTAATATAAGTGAAATTGGGCTACCAGAGTCCAAAACTGCATTTAAATGATTGAAATAGTTACTTAAAGGAGAAGATAATGCAATGCTAATACTACAGTTGCTATTACTTATCAGAGTTGAAGAAGTATTACATTGTCCATTATCAGAAACAACTGACATGTTTACAAATTCCAAGTTTTCGGGAATACCTGACCCCTGAGTATATTTCTCACCAAATAGATTTGAAACCTGATCACTGTAGTGGACATTCCTGAGAGGTTGACTGTTTTCCTGGTCGTGTTTGTCAGCTTGACTATACTGCCCACTCCTCGTAGCTGAGTTGTTTATCATTCCGTTGCGGGTTGCCGATTGCTGGGAATATCCACGTCTAGGACACTGGGGTGCTACGTGACTATATGACTTACATATATGACACTGACTTCCTGCATTTATGTTGCATTGTGGTGCTAAATGTCCTGCCTCTCCACATGAATAACATCTTCGGTTTCTAGGCTGCACAATCTTTGTCTCAGTCTGAAACGATCCTCTTATTTCAGGTTGTCGCATGGTAGACACATTGCTCATTCTAACCGCTTGTTGTGCGGGCTGCCTCATTGAGGATGTCACATCGTTCATCAACGTTAGTAGCTTTGATAAGCTGTCAAATTCTTTTATTAACACTGCACCTTTAAATTGGTGTCTTCTATTCCCTCAATCACATAGTCTATTAAGTCCCTTTCACAAATTCCTAACTTATTACCAGCGAGTATTTTCTCGTGATAATACTCGTTAAACTGTTCGTTACGTCTCCACTTTCTAGAGATAAATTTCTGGGACAGGTACACACTCCCCCAATAAATGTAGAGAAAAAAAACTGCCTAAGTCAAAGACTTGTTGGCAGTATAGTTGAATACAATAATGCACACTTTACACAAACAAACAAAAAATCTCACCCAACAAATGGAGAGAAAAAAAACTGCCTAAGTCAAAGACTTGTTGGCAGTATAGCAAAAACCAAACTACACAAAAAACACATTTTTTTTATCATTTCTACCATATGCTTCCCTCCAAAGAAGTCATTAATTAAAAACATCGTAACGCATCTGCTACACAAAAACAAAAAAGCATATATGCACTTTAAAATACCAACATCTAAAAAAAACAAACTAAGTTTCCAGTCTCCAATCACAGTATACATGCCTCAATACCGATATCCACTCCGACCTGCCCGTCCCCAGTTTAAACACACTGTTCTCTTTCCACTCAAAAAAACAAACAAAGAAGCAGAGAAACACTGACACTCACGCGACCAACCACACACACCTCCAGGCGCACACACGCCCGCACACACACAAAACCACCGACTCATGCTGGAACTAGCGCGTCATTTTCTTCTAAACAAAGAGTGAATGACACTTCTAGGGGTATGAAAAATCCAGCTCTTTAATCGTTTCTTAAATAAATTCGAAGAAGTGTGTTCTCTTATTTCAGGAGGCACCGAATTATAAACCCTTACACATAGGTAAGCAAACGATCTATGCGCAACTGCCTTCCTCGCCTTTTGCGTTTTAAAAGAGTGTGTGCTATGTCTAGTAAAATGTGAGTGCTCTATTATTGTAAGACTCTCTCGCTGAGCATGCTGAGTGTTTGCAACCGTAAAGTAAAATAGCTCCCTAATATCCATCAAGCAAGTGTCCTTGTATAGACGATCACTAGGGTAAGCATAATCTTTACCATGTATCACCTTAACAATACGGTTTTGGGTACTTTGGAGAAATCTGAGATGGGACTCACACGCATTGCCCCAGGCTAGTATGCCGTAACGTAGAACACTCTCAACCAATGCATGATATACAATACGCAGATGTTTAATATCCAACATTTCCTTAATAAATCTCAATTTGTACAGCAATACCCTAAGTTTTTTAATCAATCTTTGAATATGGAAATCCCATCTCATATGGCAATCTATATCTAGTCCCAGATATGATACTTTGTTCACCTTTCGTATTGCCAAATCACTACCAACACTGATCGCATCATAAGAGGGCAAACCGCGGACGTAAGATGAGAAAGGGACAAACACGGTTTTTGAAACGTTCACGGTCAACCATCTATAAGAAAACCATGCCATAATCACCTCAAGATCCCTCTCAACTAGTTTTTTTAGAGAACACCAACTGTCTGCCGTATAGAAAATAGCAGTATCATCCGCGTACCCCACTACTTTGCCCACACAGCGCAATTTAAAGAGGTCATTAATATAAGTGAAATTGGGCTACCAGAGTCCAAAACTGCATTTAAATGATTGAAATAGTTACTTAAAGGAGAAGATAATGCAATGCTAATACTACAGTTGCTATTACTTATCAGAGTTGAAGAAGTATTACATTGTCCATTATCAGAAACAACTGACATGTTTACAAATTCCAAGTTTTCGGGAATACCTGACCCCTGAGTATATTTCTCACCAAATAGATTTGAAACCTGATCACTGTAGTGGACATTCCTGAGAGGTTGACTGTTTTCCTGGTCGTGTTTGTCAGCTTGACTATACTGCCCACTCCTCGTAGCTGAGTTGTTTATCATTCCGTTGCGGGTTGCCGATTGCTGGGAATATCCACGTCTAGGACACTGGGGTGCTACGTGACTATATGACTTACATATATGACACTGACTTCCTGCATTTATGTTGCATTGTGGTGCTAAATGTCCTGCCTCTCCACATGAATAACATCTTCGGTTTCTAGGCTGCACAATCTTTGTCTCAGTCTGAAACGATCCTCTTATTTCAGGTTGTCGCATGGTAGACACATTGCTCATTCTAACCGCTTGTTGTGCGGGCTGCCTCATTGAGGATGTCACATCGTTCATCAACGTTAGTAGCTTTGATAAGCTGTCAAATTCTTTTATTAACACTGCACCTTTAAATTGGTGTCTTCTATTCCCTCAATCACATAGTCTATTAAGTCCCTTTCACAAATTCCTAACTTATTACCAGCGAGTATTTTCTCGTGATAATACTCGTTAAACTGTTCGTTACGTCTCCACTTTCTATAGATAAATTTCTGGGACAGGTACACGCGATTTTCACTTTTCTTATACATTTCGCACATTCTGTCTTTCAAATCGCGCCAGGTTAACGCTCCAAACTCAAATCTCGAACGAAATAAATGTAGTTGACGTTGGCGCATAACTGTCAAACGCTATACTCGGAACATTCGACCTACTGCTGTCAATCTGTTCTAAATGTGTCGAAACCCTTCGTAAAAGGTTCGTGTTATGCTCTTTCGAGTTCGAGTAGTTATGATCATACGTGTGATCAGATGATGCCACAGATGCGTATCCAGGTCCTTCTTCTTCCCCTTTTTAGCGGCTAACTTCCTCTCGAGACGCCATTTTGGACGCCTGTTGATCGTTAAAACTGGTCATTTGAAACCTAATCTAAGTTTGAAACACAACTATTATATTCTGTCCAAATCTGCCCTATTTCTATCCCACTTCTGAGGTTGTAGTATCTGGATGGCAACGGTCACAAGGCGGGTTAGGCAGTATATGGCAGAATAAAACACTAAGTCACTAATTACTCGACTATTTATTGATGGTTATTACACACACACAACTGTTGTTCTCACACAGAGAACGAAACACAACAACAATAACTAACTAGAACACATAAAAAAAGCCTTACAGTTACTCTGAGCACTCAGCTCTTGTTCTTCTCTTTTCTAAGGTTCACACAGAACTGCCGTTGAGAAAACAAAATCACCAACATCCGGTAACCTGTCAATTGTCATGCAGACGAGTAGTTCCGAAATCGTCCGGGTTAATACGGAAAACTCAAATTAAACACTTAGCTACTACAATATATATATATATATATATATATATATATATATATATATATATATATATATATATATATATATATATATATATATATATATATATATATATATATAATATAATATAAAAAACATTAAATAAAAACCAATTGGAAGAATAAGAGTACAATGTTATAATAAAACCAACTACAAATAGCTAATTTATATCACAGGAAGGTCTTCCCAAAACTTCCTACGATTTGCAGGCATTAATGGCACAACGTTTTTTAATAAGTCTGACTTAACACTCTGTTCAATTCTAATTGGCTTCTGTAACACATCTGGTATATGGTAAATTGTCTTTACTGGGGTTTTCTTCAAAAAATCTAATTCGTATATTTCTCCCTCAAAAGAGGTTTTACATTTAATTGTTTCGGAACCCCTCCGTGCTATCAGATACACAATATATTTGCTATATGGTTTATTGGTATTATTATTGTCACTTATTCGAGTTTTATTTAATTTTTGCGCAGAATGGTGATATTTCCAATCGTAAATATCTGATAATGTCATGATTTTTACGGTGACTTTCCCATTATTTGCTGCTCCAACAGCACCAGCAAAATCATCAAAGTCATAAGTTTTCCCTTTTTTGTTCAACTGCAATTCCACCTTGTGGTGTAAACTGTCTGCCGACATAAATGTGTGGCCAGGTTCGAAATAAAAGAGCTCAATTTGTTTCCAGATATTTGTTCAGAATTGACAATGTGAATAAGGAAGGAGATTAACCACCAGTTTTTATTTTGTGCAGCCCAGATGTCCATCCATATGATTACATTTTCTACGTCCCTAAATTGCAGTAAAAACGCATAAAATATACTGATAATGTTTTCTTTGCTTCTTCCGGCTATGGCTTTATGCCAAACTGCCGCAAATATTTTATGTGTAGGTTTGTTTCCGAGAGGTACGAAACTTTCGTTATACACAGATAATCTTTTCGTAAACAATACCTTTTTTAAACACTCCATCCTTGGGAGCATTATAACTTTTTGCAGATCCACAAAAAAACAAATGGTGTCAGAGTCAAATTTTGTTTTGGAATACTTCTGATAAAGTTGTCTAGCAGCCTGATATTTCTGACGGTGGTCACCATAAATTTTACAAATTTCACGTTCTTCTGGTAATGGATTATCCTTGTGGGAAGCATTGAGAATTTTAAAATTTTTACACGTTTCGCACTCTTCATTACCAAGTTGGGTAAAACGAATGTTCAACTACATGATTACTTTTCTATATAAATCGTACGATAAATGTGTTTGATGCTTTTTTAAGAAATCGTCGTACATAAGCTTTATTGACACATCGCTTGGTAAGTATCTAACATTTGGTGCGTGTTCTCGTCGGTAATGAGAAGACACGGGATTAAAGGTTTCAATATGAGAAATAATCGCATTCCTATCAATTTTGTTTTTTGGTGGATGTCGGCCTCTTGAATCAATCTTTGGTTTCACTGACTTAATATTTGTTTTTGAAAGGACCCGAAAGACAATTCCGTCATTCTTTTTATGATAACCTAAAGTTGTGAGAAAAAAAATTGCATACAACTTCTTGCTGACCATTATCTGCTGGTAGATGCTATTTGACATTAATGTTTTTTCTATAATCCGAATTTTCGTCAATAGATGTCGTTCTTCTCTTAACAGCTGTTCTAGAACATTGCGCATAAATGAACGTTCTCTGTTGAATCCAAGTCATGTCCCAGAATTCATTATTCAAGAGTATTCTTTGCTGATTACCGATTTCATCATTACATTTGAGTTTGCACTGTTCCCACAACCATCTTTTACTCCATGTTTTTCCAATAACTTTTTTTTCTGGTTTAAATTCTTCCTTGTTTATATTTTTTCGTTTTCTTTTTCTCAAAGTACCGGCCTTTGTGAAGTCTAAAAGTAATAAAAGAAAATATTGCTAATATACAAAAAATATTATAATGGCTTACCAGTTACGTTAATTTCATCACTTCCTAAATTAATCTCAATTTCTTGTCTAGGATAGTGTGCACTATCTGATGTTTCATTGTCCAAATCTATTACCGAAAGAGTGATATCCCGTAGGACGATTATTGTATCTTGTGCTGAAGTAGTCCCAGTAATCGGTTCTAAATTTTCATTTAAAATTTCTAGCTCAGATATATCACCACACTCAGATATTTACATTGCATTATTTAACACAGATTCAAGTAGGTTACGTACGTATTTTATATATGGAAACAGTTCTTCTTCATGTATTTCAACGGCTCTATTCTCCGATAGTAAAAACGTTTTTGTACAACATTGCATATTCAAATACGTTTGATGCCAGACAGGTTTACTTTCATTATAACAACTTTTTATATTACTTACAGCGAGATTTGCATTATATTCTTCAAAATCAGCATCATTCCTTTTATCTTCCACCTTGTCATTATTAGTAAAATTAGCACCCACCATAGCTAACATTATTTGTCCTCGTGACATCGACTTCGTTTACTCCTATGTAATAAAAAACGTTGTTGGAAAAAATTATTGTGTACATTTATACAAAGAGTGTAGGTAAATTATCATTAATCAATTAGATTTAAAATTGCAAGAAAAACTAGAACAATTTAGTAGTCAAAAAAGTATAATCAATTTAACATTTAAGCTTTCTAAAAATATAAATTTATATTATAACACTGTATTCCCGAAAATCGCGAACATATTTAAGTGGGTAATAATAGGTCACATCAGTTCTAACTAAAGAGTCTAATAATTTTCTTCCATATCAAGTACACGAAAATAAAATGTTAGTCTGAAAAATAGGACGAGAGAGTAAAGTCCGACAACAGCGCTGATCTTGCATCAGTTTCCCATTAAATTCATTATGATAATAACAATATAACTTATAGCTTAGAATAAAAAAGAAAATTATCTTAGTAGAATGACAATGTACTTACCATTTTAACACTTCGTTATCGGAACACAAACCCTTGTTCAAACAATCGGATTCGACAAAAAGTAATATTTCACAAACGCCATTATTCTCAAATAATGGCTGCCTCTAAATAATGCTGTCGTTTTTTAAATATTTCTTAATGATTTTGTTTAGAGACAAATTTTATGGCGATTTCGGATGTAGTGTTGCAGGGTCCCTGGTACAAAGGATGAAGGTTTGGCCTGTTGAACCTTTTGTATAGTTTCAAGTACAATTCTTGAGAGTTGTTCAAATTTATCCCCTGGGGCTGACCTCTTGGAGGTCGAAACGCGTTGGGAAGTAATTAAATGAATAAATTTGTTGTCTGGTGGGAAGCATTTCATTCAATATTTAGTCATAACTTGAATACAGAAGATACACTTATGTATGTAATGACTGGAAGCAGGCCTGAAAGAAAATGGGTGATATATGAGAAATTGACGTATAAGAGAGTGACTGAGAATGTGAGGAATCAAATCAGGAGAAAGGCGCAGAAATACTTGAACCGACTGCGTAAAAAGTTGTAACAAGGGGTGAGTTTAAGAAGGGGGATCTTGTGATTGTGAGGGCACACAGAGTTGGAAGTCACGAAATGAATAAATGTACAAAACTTCTACCTATATTTGAGGGACCCTATGAAGCGACAAATGAAAACCCTGTAAATAGTTGCCAACTGAAAGATACAGCTACAGGTCAGATGAGAGGCATCTTTAATGTCGCAGATCTTTATAAATTTCAGAGTATGGAACAAATACGAAGAATTAATGAACAAGAATGACATGAAAGATCTGGAGAAGTCTTAAAACTCAACCAAAATTGTTTAGGAAAAAAAAGTATGTTCAAAATTCAAAATTAAAGACCTGGGGAAGTCTTTAAACTCAACCAAGAATATTTCAAACAACGACAGCACTGAAAATTCAAAATTACCAGACCTGGATTAAGTCTATAAACTGAACCATAACTCTTTGGAAAAATAACAATTCTAAATTCAAAATTTAAAGCCAATGTCGAGCATGAAAGAATAGTATAGGCCAATTTAAAACCAAGGTAGATAAGGTTATTAATCAGCCAAGCGCGAGGAAGGATCTTACGACAAAATCGGAAACCAACGAAGTAGTGGGGACAAATTTAAACCCAAGAAATTTCAAAAGACTTGGAAAGCAAGCGTATGAAATTATAAGAAGGCTGGAACAACAGAGGGGGAGCTCAAGGAGCAGAGCTGCCAACAGACCGAGAAAGCATAACGTACGAAGCTGAAAGGATACGAAGGCCGTTGTATGAAGTTTTAAAAGTTATTGAACATTTAGTGTGGAATTTCTTCCACACTAAATGTTGCTTTGCTTTCGCAAAGTAATGAAAGCAATTAACATCTAAATCGAAAAATGTATAAAAAGTTAAATGTATATGGGAATGAAGAATAAGAAAAGTATTTATCGATAGAGAAGCTACCCAGTATATAGTTAAACCCATGGTGGGAATGTTAAAAGAATGAAAATGAATAGATAATAATGTGCACAATCGTTGCTAGAAAAATATGTATTAAAAATGAAATGAAGCAAAATGAGGTAATAAAAATGAATAAAGCGAATATAGATAGGGGAGTGAAACGAGCAGTAAAAGAAAGAGAACCATATATTAACTAGAAATTTAAATAGAAGAAGCTATGTAAGAAGTAGATGTCAATACTAGAAATAAGGAAATACCATACTAATTAAGGATAGTAGTAAAACAACGGACCAAATATCGGGAGAAGCAGAACGTATAAGAACTCGGAATGGCAATAGAAATGAAAAAAGTTTAAATATTGAGGCAATTACGAACATGTAAAAATCGGTTTGGATACACGCTTACGACCACACGCTATTGAAAAAACGGAATTACTCGGTAATGAATAAAGACAAGTACGGGGCCCTAAATCATAAAAGCAAACAGGGGAAAATATGCATGCAAAACATGCAATAGATGGACCACTTTCAAAATACATGCAGGTCAGTCGATATTTACAAAGTGAGACTGACAGTGATCAACATGTTGGTAGTTACATATAAAATCAACGATTCTCAAGACTCAACATTTACAAAAATCACTATGTTGGTCATGATTGAAACGGATATGATGGTTTCTAGTGAATATTTCTAGTAGTGAAAGCACTGTTTCACTAAAGGCAAAAGCCATCACTAAGACAGGCAATCCGAAAACAATACTTTAGACACACCATAAGTACTGGAATAAAGGCCATAAACACTTTGAAGAACTGAAAACTTGTGAAGCTAGAGTCAGAGCAGACTGAAGCAAACATGCAGCAGTGATGACAGCAGGAGCAGTATTCGATAGTAGCAGGAATTCGCAGGCACTATATACTTTGACTATTACATCCATTTGATACTAGTTAGGAATTTGCAGACACAGTAGTGTTCTTCTTTAAATAATTGTAGGCACAATGGTGACTTTCAAAAACATAATTTGCAGGCACGATAGTGTTCTTATAAAATATTATTTGCAGGCACGCTAGTGTCCTTCTAAATTGTAGGCACAGTAGTGTCCTTTGAAACGTGCTTGTAAGTACAATAATGTCCTTCATGCATAAGTGCATCTGGCACGCCAATATGATGACTTCTCGCGTTCATAGCTGCAGCACGTGAAACTCGGATGGTAGGTGTGAATCCACAGCACGACTTTAAGCGGGAATTGAAGATGGTCTTGATGATCTTAAACGCTAAATAAATGCATTAAATGAGGAAAAGACACAACTAGGTGGTTATAAACAAATATATCTGTGAATTTAAAAGCATGAAACCAACCAAAAAAGTTGTCCATTTAATAATTAAGTTGTTTATAACTTAAAGCGTGGATAATTTTTTTCCTAGCTTCTGAAGGCAAGCTTCTAAAGCAGTCAAAATTTATTATTGGGGAATTTGATATGGTATCCTATAATGGGAAGGTAAACATCCACATATAAACACTCTTACATGACACTCAAACAACCCATACAAAGCCTAACACAAACAAGAACTTACTCTTTGGTACATGCAATGTTTATGCAGTGTATACGTAGCATGGCATCGGAGAAAATAAATTTTACAGGCATATTATAAGACAGGTCTTATATCAGGATATAATAATTGATTTATTCCCAAGTCTGAGGTATATATATATATATATATATATATATATATATATATATATATATATATATATATATATATATATATATATATATATATATATATATATATATTATATAGGCATATTATAAGACCTGATATAATAATTGATTGATTTCCAAGTATCAGATATATATATATATATATATATATATATATATATATATATATATATATATATATATATATATATATACATATGTATATAGATAACAAAAAATAAAGCAAGGGTATGGCAGTTGTAAAATTAGTTTGTAAGAACTGCAAGTTACATCAAAGACAGAATAGACTGCAGGGAGTGATATAAAGTAGTGCGAATGAATAAAAAGATTGGAAGACTAAAGAAGTCAAAGTTATATGTTGGACAATACAAAATGTATAACTAGTTTTATTAGATAGTTAAGGTGTTATTGTTGCTAGCTTTAAGAATATTGAGATGTGAGAATATTGTTTGTTAGCCTTAAGAATGTCATGTTATAACCTAGATGTAAGTCAGCTGTTTAGTTACGATAAATGTCAAATTGACAAGAAAAATGTTGTATATAGGTTAAGAAATCAATTTAAAAAGTCGAAGGGCCAACAACAATGAGAAATGGTGTATCCAGGGGGACAATCAAAAGCAGGATTATTGTAGAAAATTTGTTGGATAAAAAGATTTTGAAGGCGGCATAAAGACAGAATTTAACTAGGACACGGTCGTTACTAGAGATAATAAACAGATTGGAATTTTTTGACATTGAGAAAACGGATTGAATTTTTTATTAAAAGAGAGATATGAAAATTTTTATTAGAAAAAGGATATTTGAAAAAACTTTGAAACGATAGAAGTAAACAACCAGGAGGAGTGACAGTTCCATATATAGCAGCACGAAAGACAGCTTAGGGAGGACTAATACCAGAAAACAAAACTGTAAGTGAGCAATAAGACTTACCTTATTTGAGTGATACATCCGCAGCGTCAGGAGAGTATCGCACAAATCAATTAATGCTTTCATAAAGTAGACATAAAAAGCGGACCAGCACATAAAGGCATCCATACTGGTTTCCATCAACAGGCAAATATATATAAAGGTGATTGTAGGCACATCTTGCGACTTAAAGTATTTGAAAAAAAAACAACAACTAAAATCAGAAAGGGCAGCATCCAACAAAATTTAAGAAAGAAACAAAAATATATTTAACATTAATAACAAAAAAAAGAAATCAGATAGGGCAATGTATTACAAAATTTAAAAAGAAACAAATATATATTTCGGATTTGTAAATAACGAAATGAAAAGAGTCAGTGTTTCATTAAAGATTTAATTGTACTTATGAAATAATAATAATTTGGAGGGCTTGAACCCACTAGCAAAAGAAGCTCACTGTTCTGAGAGTTCAATTTATACACGCTATAAATTCATTTATATTTATGTATATATGAATACACCGGAGCGTAAGTCACATATACTTTTATTTTACAAGCATAATTTACAACATTTCACAAAGCTCAAAAGCTAAAATACCTAGAAATTTACATCACACAAAACCCCAAATATATTTAAACTAGTTACCATATCAAGTACCATATCAATTATCACAAGTATTACAAATATTAAATAAACAATAATTTAACATACAAAATATAATAATATAAACCTATCTCTATTTCAACTAACGCCCATAATTGTAGGAGTGAAAAAATATATATTAAAAACTTAGCTAAACCAGTACTATAGCAAATTGTCACCCAATAGTGTGACTAAGAAAACCCTAATTGAAACCTTCTATTTCAGTATATATATATATATATATATATATATATATATATATATATATATATATATATATATATATATATATATATATATATATATATATAGAGAGAGAGAGAGAGAGAGAATTGCTAGAGATGGGTGGATAGCTGTGGGCTCGTTGTAGTTTTAAGTTTGTCTCTGCTTTGGCAGCTCCGTGTCTTACATCTCACTTAGTTTTGGGAGGCCGGCTACCATAGCCGTATTACTTTATAGGTGTATTTTCGCTGCAATTAGTATATCATACTGACGAGCTCTAATTAGAGCGAAACCGGTCTACGGTTCTAACTGTGGTGTGAATGCATCTAGTCTTACATACTTTGTCCCTATATTGGGGAAGACATGGGCCAGGACTGACAATTTACTAAATTGTTAGTTGGTTGTATACAGTCTCTATTTTTTAACATTCTGTGTTATTTGGTGCTGCCGTGACAACAAACTACTTGGTTTCTCACCGAGATGGCGGCACGTGCTTCATGTCTTACATCTTACTTAGTTTTGGGAGGCTGGCTCCCATAGCCGTATTACTTTATAGGTGAATGTTCGCTGCAATTAATATGCCGTAATGACGAGCTCTAATTAGAGCGAAACCAGTCTACGGTTATAATTGTGGTGAGAATGCATTTAGCCTTACATACTTTGTCCCTATATTGGGGAAGACATGGGCCAGGGCTAACAATTTACTAAGTTGTTAGTTGTTTGTATACAGTCTCTATTTTGTAACATTCTGTGTTATTTGGAGCTGCCGTGACAACATACTACTTGGTTCCGCAACGAGATAACGGCACGTGTTTCGTGTCTTACATCTCACTTAGTTTTGGCAGGCTGGCTACCATAGCCGTATTACTTTATAGGTGTATTTTCGCTGCAATTAGTATGCCGTAGTGACTAGCTCAATTAGAGCGAAACCGGTCTACGGTCCTAATTGTGGTGAGAATGCATATAGCCTTACAACAAATAGAATGTAAAATAGATAGAGCAATGTTACTTAACATTTATGGCACATAGAAAGAAACACTGAAAAGGACATTTTACATTACATGTATGTTACATGTACCCTACATTTTATATAACTGCCATTTCTATAAAACCGTATGTGTTGTAATTTAGACATATCCATTATGTAACTGTGTTTGTTGGGTCTGAAATACCAATTTCTGCCACCAGTCAAGAAAATATTGATTATGTCCATGAAACATCTTAAAAAATCAACGAATTGGACCAAATGTTTAGCAGACACATCGCAGATTTACCATGAACCTGTGTTGCTCATTTGTCATCACGATATGGGAATGAGAAGGCTTTCGGCAAAACATATTAAAAATGCTCGAACGCCGATCACAAGCACGGCCGTTTAACAATGTTGAAGAAAATGTACTACCAATTTGAAAAAGATTTATGAAACTTTTAAGGTGACCTTGTCGCTATGGACAAAACATGAAAGGATCACTATGCTTCAGAGACTAAAGAGAAATGAAAAAATGGAAGTAATACTGTTATCCGCAGTCTAGATAGTCCCGTGTTCAAAATTCGACTGGCAAGGTTGTTGTTTCAATTTAAACATAGGATGGTTCTTCTAGGTTTTCTTGAACGAGGTAGAATTGCTTCTGCAGCATACTTAAGTTAACTGCTAACTTAGTTACGAAGTAAATTACAGAGAACGCCGCGAAAAACTAGCCAAAACGTGCGCTTTTTGCAGGACAAGTCCCTGATCACAAGTCATTGATTGCATTGCAAACAATTGATAAAATTGGTTCTGAATTGGTCGACCACCGCCCTATTCCCCATAATTAGCACCATCGGGCTCTTATTAAATCCCAGAGATGAAAGACACTTAAGATTAAGCGATTTTTACAAACAACGATGTCACATGTGCTGTTGAGGAATGGTTTAAATACAACGATGGAGGTTTTTCAAAGGATGCATAATTGCTTTATGAACTTTCTGCTGAATGCGTAAGTCTTTGCGATTATGTTGTTTTCAGAAATTATTGTATTTTCTATTGTAGACTGAGTACTTACTATTCAATACATCCTCGTAAAATGATCAAGTTGAATCAGACGCATTTCATAACACTGCATTTAATTCGGACGAAAGATTAGTGATATTGTATCAACAAAATTCATATTTGCGGTGACAAGTTTCAGACACAAAAAATAACATCCTCAAAGCAATTAGGTTTTATTCCCTTCCCACTATTTGCTTAATTTGTTAAAAATGTATAATAGTTAATATGCATTGTTATGATAATTTTGTACATTACTCTCCTACACTAAGATAATTTGATGGGTGATTTTCCAACAATTGTACTCGTGGATTTACGACTTTTTTAACTTTCCTGACAATCTTATCACTTTATCTTTTAAGCTGAAGATGATCGAAGCTGAATTTTAAAATTGTAGATAAAAAGTATAAAAACAAACTATCTTGATGAAAATCGTTTAGATGAGTGGCAACATATCTACTAGTAAAAACGAAAAATGAAATACATAGTGCTTTCGTTTTTGCTTAGTGCACTTTGTGCTTTATCTTTTGCAGCAACAGGTGAGTAAGATTAATTTTCCTGGGAACTATCGGAGATTTCTGTAAACTCGAGTAGTTTACGTTTTGCGTATTTACTATATCTTAAATTAGCTTTCATTAAAATGATCACTACCTAAATATTAAAAAAATAAAATAGTTCTATTAAAGATAAATATCGAAATTGTAACAACAAAGGTTAGTTAGTCATAATACTTTGCGTTGATTAACTTATTCACATCTTTTCACCTCGAATAATTGAATTTTTTCTCAGATATCTAAAACCAGAGCATAACAGAAGATAATATGTCTAAAGAAAATAAGGAATTGTAAAGTCAGAGAAAAAGTTTTTACGGCTGTATGTATAATACAGCCGTAAAAACTTTTTCTCTGACTTTAGAATTGCTTATTTTCTTTCCATCAGACACGAAAAAATAATTGCTATGTTTTGGTATTTTGACCAAGAAGTACTTAACGAATAATGATGTTCCTAAAAGGTCTATATGATATATATCAATATTTCAAATGACAATGAAAACGAAATCAACCTATAATAATGTCTCTGACTCTACAATTGGTTATCTTCTTCACTCTAATCGATTTTACCATTTTATGGCATCATCAGAAACGATAAAATCAGTTGCAATGTTTTGGTATTTTAAATACAAAGTACTTAACAAATAATGATGTTTCTAGAGGGTCTAGATGATGTATGTCAAAATGTCAATATTTAAATTGAAAATCAAATCGACCTATAATAATCAACAATTAATTATAATAATAAATAACCAACAACAGCAGTATAAGAAGATAATTATAATGAAAATATCGACATACCACAACTTTTATATATGTATATATATATATATATATATATATATATATATATATATATATATATATATATATATATATATATATATATATATATATATATATATATATATATATATATATATATATATATATATATATATATATATATATATATATATATATATATATATACTAAGTGAGTGGTAAGATACGAAGCAACGTGCCGCCACCTAGATGCGGAACCAACTAGTATGTTGTCACTCCAGCTCCAAATAACACAAAGTGTTAAAAAATAGAGACTGTATACAACCAACTTACAATTTAGTAAATTGTCAGTCCTGGCCCATTTCTACCTTAATATAGGGACAAAGTATGTAAGGCTGGAGGTATTCTCGCCACAATTAGAACCGTAGCTCTAATTAGAGCTCTTCAGTACGGCTTACTAATTGTAGCGAAAATACACTTATAAAGTAATACGCCTATGGTTGCCAGACTTCCAACATTAAGTAAGTGGTGAGATACGAAGCAACGTGCCGCCACCTAGTTGCGGAACCAAGTAGTATGTTGTCACGCTAGCTCCAAATATCACAAAGTGTTAAAAAAATAGAGACTGTATACAAACAACTAACAATTTAGTAAATTGTGAGCCCTGGTCCATTTTTACCCTAATATAGCGACACAGTATGTAAGGCTAGATGTATTCTCTCCACAATTAGTACCGTAGACCGGTTTCGCTCTAATTAGAGCTTTTCAGTACGGCATACTAATTGTAGCGAAAATACACCTATAAAGTAATACGGCTATGGTAGCCAGCCTCCCAAAACTAAGTGAGATGTAAGACACGAAACACGTGCCGTTATCTCGTTGCGGAACCAAGTAGTATGTTGTCACGGCAACTCCAAATAACACAGAATGTTACAAAATAGAGACTGTATACAAACAACTAACAACTTAGTAAATTGTTAGCCCTGGCCCATGTCTTCCCCAATATAGGGACAAAGTATGTAAGGCTAAATGCATTCTCACCACAATTATAACCGTAGACTGGTTTCGCTCTAATTAGAGCTCGTCATTACGGCATATTAATTGCAACGAACATTAATATATATATATATATATATATATATATATATATATATATATATATATATATATATATATATATATATATATATATATATATAAGTAGATAGTGGGGCACCTGGGACCATCCCCTCCACTTTTTACTGCGCATGCGCGAGTCATCATGCGCATGCGCTGACCTGCGCAGACCTGTGACAGTTGACAGCTGACCTGTCAGATTTGACAGGTGTCAAATGTCACTGACCTGACAGCTGTCAACGTCAGCTGTCACCTGACCTGACATGTGTCAACGTCAAATGTCACCTGACCTGTCAGATGACGTCACAAGCATTCCAAGATGGCTGACCTGTCATAGACAGTCGCAAGCCGGGTTCTCTCTATGGAACTAACCTGAGATGACGTCACAAGCATTCCAAGATGGCTGACCTGTCATAGACAGTTGCAACCCGGGTTCTCTCTATGGAACTAACCTGAGATGACGTCACAAGCATTCCAAGATGGCTGACCTGTGTGTCCATAGATATCTACAAGTCAGGTTAGCTCTCCATGTGTGTTTGTCTGATTGTTTATTAAGGTTATGTATTTGTTTATTAAGGTTATGTTCGCTCACGTGTCATCTGTTTGTTTATTAAGGTTATGTTTGTATTTGTTTATTAAGGTTATGTCATGTGTGTGTGTTGATTACCATGCATCTGTTTGTTTATTAAGGTTATGTATTTTGTTTATTAAGGTTAGGTGTTCGTAAACACAGCTGTTTGGTTTGTTTATTGTGTTGTTGTTGTTAAGGTGTATTGAAGTTTGTTAGGGTATTTCGTTTTTGGCGGGAAATTTGAATTTGTTTGAAAATTTCTGTCTGTTGTGTCCAGAGATCTTACTCCTCAAGCTAGAGAACATTCTATTTGTAAAGTTGTAGAGTGTAGAGAATATTCTCTAGCTCGAGGGGAGACATCTGTTGGACACAGTCATTCGGTTTAGTCACACACATACATATATGAGGAAGATATATTGAGCGGGTAATTTGAAATTTTGAATTTAATTTGAAATATGATTTTTGAAAGAAAAGCATTCGCCAGAAATTAGATTTGAACCCCCAACCATACAACTTACTAAGATATGCAAACGCCCCTAAACCGATCATGCTATTCAGACATACGATGAAAGTTTGTTCGTAGTTGTATATATAAAACAAAAACCTGTTGCATATGCTAATTTAAAACGAGTTTATGAGGCTGCTGAGTTTGTGTGTGTAGGCAGGGGGTGTATCTCTATTACATTCCAATTGAATAATAGGAACTGTAATGTTAAAAACAATTGTTTATTTATAGTAAAAAGAAATTTAAAACACGTACCAATTTACCTATCTAATATCATTTAATAACAAAAACGTTTCAAGTAAACTATATCAATAAGAAAAACGTATTTACATCTAGATATGTTAATGAGTTTATTTTAATAGCCTAATAAAACTCGGGGACTTGGTTTTATTGCCGGCGTGTTTGTTTATGTTAGTGTGTTTGTATTTTGAATGAATGAATCTAAATTTATATAGGGAGTGATCAAAAACACACAACTAACAAAACTCGATTTAAAACAACTAAATTAAACTTTGATATACGAGGATTGTTTGATAAGTATTGTTTGTATGTAAACATAAATAATATAATAGTATACTTACATACAGCAAGAGACGTCATACTTGTTTCACGGCTTAACACACACTAACGTATGTTGAGGTCTTGAATGAGGCCCCGTTATAGAAATAACACAGTTGTTTAATGACATCCACTTGAACCAAACAAAACATATAGACGCTGTTGTTGATTGTTAACACACACACACACACGTCATGACAGCTCGAAGTCTTTACTTAGACTGACAGAGCTGTGTAATAAAAGACAGACAATTGATTGCCCAACAAGTATCTTAGATAATCTTGTTTGAGCTTGTACAGCTGTTGAACAAACACGTCATGACAGCTCGAAGTCTTTGCTTAGACTGACAGACAGAAAGGGGTTAATAAAAATGCAACAAAATAAAAATAAAACAACTGATTTACATACAATAAAAATTTATTAGGATTAATTAAGTTGTACATATTGATACATAAATGACATACAATTATTACATAATGGCTCTAACGATGCCCGTTAGAGGTTTATATTCCATTACACTGTCATGAATAACCAGACAATAAACACGAGTATTCTTTGGGAAGTTGGCGTGACTCATAAACTCCACCTTAATGTCCACCGTTGAAGACTTGATTGACTCGTTCTGGTGCTGACAGTCAATCACAAATAGAGCTCTGTCTTTAAACTCGTCATAATTCAAGATAGGCTCCGACATGTTTTTATAACAGAAGCTTTTTTGAAAATCTGTATACATGTTATAGGCTTCTGCATATTTCGATTTCTCAAAATCCATATTCATAGATTCATAAGGGTAGCATTCTGAATTTAGAAACACTCGAAGGTCCATCATACCAATGTTATCGAAATAGTCTGACCTCTTCTTCACGTTATCCTTACGATCTGTTTGAAATGCTATAATCACATATCGAGGTCTTTCCAAGTTGGTTGCAGTTTTAACAGCCCACACATCTCTGTTGATATCTCTGAGTGCTGGTAACTCGTATATGTCCCATTTACGGTATGCGAGAAATATAGAGGTGTCTTTGGCTATTTTATCCATCAGTTCCAATTTCATTTTATCATTGGGAAATACATGTTTTACCTTTAAAAACATATTGGTTACGGTAATTTTTGCTCGTGCCGTACCTGTGCTGTAATAGCCATTGGAATCGTTTCGACTTCTTGTAAAGCGGAAAGTATGTTTGCCACAGAGAACTCCTTTGAAATGATGAAAGAAACTGAAGAGGAACCAGACAGGTATGAGCATGTGAAACTTGTTATCATTTAAGGTGATGTGCTCCGACGACACATTCAGACCGGCGTTGCTAAGAGATTGGGCTTCATTCTTACTGAACGATAGCAGACTTTTGATGATGGTTGTGGTGTATGGGTCTCGCACTCGTTCCACTTCCTTGTTATTTAACTCATAGGTCATTGATTCAAACAGAGCTGCTCCTCCATTATTTGACAGATAACAAGCACCAGTGGCATTTTGGACTGCTACAGGTTCCAGAGCACCTTCGATTATTAGAGCTGACTCGGCCAGACATACGAACGCATCTTGTTGGTTGATGGCTATTTCAATTTCATCGCTGTTACCAAACGATTTAGTTGGTGAATAGTAAGAGCGCAGCTCTTCTCGATCGATGCCATCATCAAACACGGGTTCTTTGAATATTTCTAGTTTTGACGACATGATAACCCAGGCTTTGCAGGAACTCAATATTATCGGGACGAAGCGTACCCTTTGACGTGTCTGACTCAACTGAATTTGTTGTGGTAGATGCACTTGCTTTTATATCCTTGAAGACCAACATACTAAGCAACTTTTATAAGTTTCAAGCGAACAGACACCTCTTCACCTTGAAAGTTGACAGGAACTGAATCTTGGTCGACGATGTCGATGCTTATATTGGAAATCTCTTGCTTGTTCACCGGCAAGTAAATTAAATTTTTAGGTTCTATGTCGATTGCGTAGCCAGGATCAACCATCGGAGCAAACTCATACAGCGTATGTGAGGGTTGTCCGTTATAATAGGAACCAGACACAATATTGGTTTCGATGCGAATCTGTCTAACATCCACTATATCAACAGGTAAATCAGATTCATAAAAGGTGTCCGGCTGAAGAACTTGTTTTGAAAAGCCCAACATTCGCCCAATCGAACCATCAAATTCAAAACTGACATTTGTATAACACTTTAGTCTGCATTTGATGGTGTTCGGATTAGGTCTCAGAATCAGAGCCTGTTGCTTTTGTTCGTGTGTTGCTGTAGCACCAACAAGTTCATTTTGAAGTAACTCTTCCAAGTGTGTTATTTCATAAGCACCGGTGGGTATCGTGATGGTTCGCCAACCGGTTCCTTCTTTTACATGAAATTTGTTTTTACCTTCATAGATGTTGGGTATGTTGTTGTAGGTGTGAAAGCCTATCAAGGCAACAGCATAATTACCATCCAAAACAATTGGTGGATGGTAGTCTGACGACAGATGGGAGCTGCGGTCTTTCAACACAAAGGTGTGCGCCATGACTGATACACACAGGCTACTGTTTCAGTCTTTTATTGCATTGGTTTTTGCAGATACAACCCATAACCGTAGCGCTGTTTCTTGAGATACATGCCTTTGCCCAGTCTCTTGCATTTTGGCTTAAATTTCAAGCCACTCCCTCTCCTACCCATCGCGATGGCTTCCATTGTTTTGTTGTGTCGTTCTTCCTCCTCTAGTTTCTGTTTCGCAGACTTGGCATCGTTCACGGCTTTGGCAATACCTGCAGCACCGCCACCCAGAGCTCCTAGTGCTGACAGCCCACCAAATATAAGAGGCAACAACGGAAGGAAGCCTCCACTTTTAGGTATTGGAATAACTCGAGGTTTCTGCACATTCTTACGTCCACCAATGTTTCTAACGATTGTATGAGCTATATCAAACACTGCGTTCGCTGTTGGAATAAGGTTTCTATCTTTTATAACTTCCTCAATCAGACTTAGTATGTTTTTAAAGGGGACCTTCTTCTTTGGCTTCGAGTTGATTACATAAAACCCCTCATCAAGTTTTCTGTTAACTTTCATGGTGTTTGTAACGCTAGCAACGTTTCAGCAAAACCTGTATCTGTCTTTGTTAATAACAACCCTCACTCTGTGACACCAACATGCATACTGACTGGGTGTCTCACTTGCATTCATATATATACATACACACCCAAAAAATATAGTTTAGTTTAAGTTAAGATGCGTACCAGCAAACACGCTTCTGCCTTACCCATTACAAATATAGACGATGTTGTTACGGACACAGCTCAACAACAACTGAGGCATGGTCCTCTCTTTCCAAACACCGTTCGCTGTATCATATGTGGTCCGAGTGGTTGTGGTAAAACTAATGTCATGCTGAGTTTATTGTTTGAAGCAAACGGTTTAAAATTTGATAACGTGTATGTGTATTCAAAGTCTCTGTATCAACCGAAATACAAGATGTTAAAGGAGGTGATGAATGCAACAAAAGGTGTTGGTTACTATCCTTATAGAGAAAACGATGAAATATTAGATCCGGCAGATGCCAAGGACAACTCTGTGTTTATATTTGATGATGTAGCTTGTGACAAACAAGATAAAATAAGAGCATACTTCAGTATGGGCAGACATAAGAATATTGATTCATTCTATCTCTGTCAAACATATACACGAATACCCAAGCATCTGGTACGTGACAACACCAATGTTATTGTGTTATTCAAGCAAGATGAAACCAATTTAAAACATGTGTACGACGATCATGTAACCACCGATATGGACTTTAAACAATTTAAAACTATCTGCCACCAATGCTGGAAAGATAATAAGTATGGTGTGTTGGTGATTGTGAAGGAAAACGATGTACACAAAGGCCGATATAGAAAAGGATTCGATAGATATATATTATTCTAACAATGGTAGACAGGACAGACAGCTGTCTAACACAGCTGTCATACAGGTGTCTAACACAGCTGTCTAACACAGCTGTCTAACACAGCTGTCTAACAGACAGCTGTCTAACACACAGCTGTCTAACACACAGCTGTCTAACAGACAGCTGTCTAACAGACAGCTGTCTAACACACAGCTGTCTAACACACAGCTGTCTAACAGACAGCTGTCTAACAGACAGCTGTCTAACACACAGCTGTCTAACACACAGCTGTCTAACAGACAGCTGTCTAACAGACAGCTGTCTAACACACAGCTGTCTAACACACAGCTGTCTAACAGACAGCTGTCTAACAGACAGCTGTCTAACACACAGCTGTCTAACACACAGCTGTCTAACAGACAGCTGTCTAACAGACATCTGTCTAACAGACAGCTGTCTAACACACAGCTGTCTAACACACAGCTGTCTAACACACAGCTGTCTAACAGACAGCTGTCTAACAGACAGCTGTCTAACAGACAGCTGTCTAACAGACAGCTGTCTAACAGACAGCTGTCTAACACACAGCTGTCTAACACACAGCTGTCTAACAGACAGCTGTCTAACAGACAGCTGTCTAACACACAGCTGTCTAACAGACAGCTGTCTAACAGACAGCTGTCTAACAGACAGCTGTCTAACAGACAGCTGTCTAACACACAGCTGTCTAACACACAGCTGTCTAACACAGCTGTCTAACACAGCTGTCTAACAAGACAGCCGGACATCGTGATAAATAAGAAGGCATGTACCGTGACAGAGTCAGTATATGTTAAACCACCACACAACCTGTATCGCTCAAACAAATGATTAGACCGACTGGTAACACCAAAAACAGTTGTAGCACAATGGAAGTGTTGGGTAAGGAAGAGCAAAAAGTTAAGAAAAGGATTTTACAACTTGCTGACAATATTCGAAAAAAACATTTAATGCTTAAACTTAACAGAGCTGAGAATGATGATGCTCTGCAACGTTTATATAAACCACTTGTTGACCCCCTAAGTGAAATATCTAAAAACACGGCAGCACTGCAGCAGCAGCAGCCACCGCAACCACTAAAGGCTGAACAAATCAAAGACGAAGTCGATATACCAGAAACGAAACCCCAAGTACAGTTCCTTAAAGACCATGAAGTTTTTGAAGCTGAACCAAGGGAAGAGGCTGAGGCGGCAAGTTCCGATGAGGATATCCCAACATTTGAAGAGCTTGAGGCAGACCTACAAACTGTCACAACCAACCCTGCATATCAAGAATTTTTGGAGCAATATCCTGAACGAGTTCGATATTATGTAGACAAGTATTTTACTGAACCACCAAGGCTCGCTACCATTGATCAAACGTATGGTGCCCGCTACGCTAAAGATACCGGTAGCTGGAGTGTTGGTAACAAACACTTAGACTTTACTGATGCTGAGATTCAACTGGGCCAAAGGAGATACCCGCAAACACAAGGTTTGCTAGAATTGTTATTTATGAAAAGACCCCGGGGGTATACTTATGACGATCTTCAGCACTATAGAGATATTCTAGAAGCAACTAGTGTTTATAAAATGAACTATGATCCTAACGCCCGAACCAAGGGTTGTTCCTCTGAAAAGTATCTGACTCTAATAAAACCAGTGATAAATCCACGAGGTCGTAGATCCTCAACACCTCAAGGTTTTGGTTACACCTACGAGGAAGACGATGACGACAGCAACGACAGACATCTTAACAAAAAACAAAAGACTGAACTTAAAACTCAGAGTGATAAGAGCAGCGATAGCAACGGCATGAGCCCTAACAACAACATCAGCACCAACAACTATATGATACAAAATAACAAACAAATAGCCTATGTGTATTGGAATGACATAAACGAGTTGGTTGACAGACTTAGACTTTTAGTGGCTTCCCAAGTTGCAGGTAATAATGCTCATAACAACGAAATTCAGTCAATCTTGGAAGAACTAAAAGAAGCTAGTGTTATCACCTAGTAAGCCCACAGCCATGAAGAGACACCGACGACAACAACAACAACAGCACCAACGCAACACTGAACCATCTAATGTTAATAATTCTATAAATGTATTCCAACAAAGAGTTTACATACTTGTACTTAGAATCAAATAAAAGTCTTTGTTAAAATTAATGTGTTTTTATTTTGTAATACAATTAAAAAGTATGTCTTAAAGCAATAATATCCTGAACAAACTTATCTTGTGGTACATCTGCTATGTCTGTATTCTAGACAAGCTCAAACACGAATAATGGGGTGATTGAACAGATATGTTGGTGTTACTTGAGCTGTTGCTTCCGTTTTAAGGGGGCTAGTAGTCCGGCTCCCTGGCGATAACTCTAAGTGGGCTCCCTCGGTTGAAACACTTGTCATGTTGTTATGCTGAAACCCCAACTGTTCCTTCAGACGATTGTTGTAATAGGCAATCAACTCTTTGGTTTTCTTATTTTCCAACCAATGTCTGAATCTTTTCTCACCAATCTTACACAGTTTAGTTGCATTAAAATAGCCAGTGTTCTTATCGATAATAAGTTGAAAATCTCCAAATAGACCATACCAGAAGTTGTCTTTAATTTGTTGGTAACACACATCACTTAATGTAGCCATTTTTAAAACAGATTTGGGTTAGAAAAAACTGCAGTAAGTATTTTCTGAACAACAACTGACTTGTGAATATGTTTAAGAGTGTCTGTGTGTAGCCTATTTATACATATTACCCACAGTAACCGTTTTAAACTGTATTTGCTTTTTTACATGGATGATGTCATACTTCTAACGACTGTATTCTAGACAAGCTCAAACACGAATAATGTAGGGGTTATTGAACAGATATAACACAAGATAACATTCGCCAAGGTCATCAACCGACACGTTGTTTACCCCTAAGCGAGCCTCTCTCTTGTGTATATTAAACAGATACACAGACAAGCTCAAACAGGATCAAGGTTAACAACTGTAAAACGTTGTTTATCCTTTGTAAGGCCTCTCTCTCTCTTACATCAGTTTGTTTCCTCAATACAAGAGACAGAGACACTTGTTCAGTATGTGTTAAGTCGTGAAACAAGGATGACGTCTCTTGCTGTATGTAAGTACACTCTTCTTATTATGTCTGTCTGCATTCAAATAACAAATACAAACATAACCTTACTAAACAATCAGATGATTGGTAATCAACATGTATACAAACACCTAACCTCATATGTCAACAACAACTGGCTTTGTTTTATATATACAACAGCGAACAAACTTTTAACGTGTGTGTCTGTGGAGCTATTGGTTTAGGGACAGTGTATATCTGAGAAAGCTGTCTATGGCCGATTCGAGGTTCGTGGGTTCAAATCTAAGTTCAGGCGAATGCTTTTCTTTCAAATACACATGCATCTGTCAGTTTAAGCAAAGACTTTGAACTGTCATGACGTGTTTGTTAAACAACATATACAAGCTTTAACAATGGCAATCAGTTGTCTGTCTGTATCCTCAACACAGAAGACACCTGTTCAGTAGTGTGTGTATTAAGCTGTGAAAGAAGGTTGACGTCTCTTGTTGTATGTAAGTACAATCTTGTATTATCTCTGTTTGCATTCAAATAACAAATACATAACCTTAACAAACAATCATATGACTGGTAATCAACACGTGTGTGAACATAACCTTAATAAACAAATACAAACATAACCTTAATAAACAAACAGATGACACGTGAGCGAACATAACCTTAATAAACAAATACATAACCTTAATAAACAATCAGACAAACACACATGGAGAGCTAACCTGACTTGTAGATATCTATGGACACACAGGTCAGACATCTTGGAATGCTTGTGACGTCATCTCAGGTTAGTTCCATAGAGAGAGAACCCCGGAGTTGCAGCTGTCTCTTACAGGTCAGCCATCTTGGAATGCTTGTGACGTCATCTCAGGTTAGTTCCATAGAGAGAACCCGGCTTGCGACTGTCTATGACAGGTCAGCCATCTTGGAATGCTTGTGACGTCATCTGACAGGTCAGGTGACATTTGACGTTGACACATGTCAGGTCAGGTGACAGCTAACGTTGACAGCTGTCAGGTTAGCTGACAGCTGACAGCTGACAGCTGTCAGGTCAGTGACATTTGACACCTGTCAAATCTGACAGGTCAGCTGTCAACTGTCACAGGTCTGCGCAGGTCAGCGCATGCGCATGACGTCACGCGCATGCGCAGTAAAAAGTGGAGGGGATGGTCCCAGGTGCCCCACTATCTACTTATATATATATATATATATATATATATATATATATATATATATATATATATATATATATATATATATATATATATATATATACTGATACTTATAATAATATATACATATTAAGAACCATTGTTACCTAGGTGGCCTCTGAAGTTAACAAAGCACATGTGTTATAATGTATACGTACACACATTAGAGATGTCCTTGGAGTATCGTTATGTTCTAATTGTAAGATAATTCATTAAGGGAGTTATACATGGTAGAACTATATGGATTTTTATCACGGTACATGCTTTTTAAGCAGAAATATACATTTAAAAACAACATTTTTGTTAAGGTCCCTGAAAGCCACACTACACATACACAAACACACACACACACACACACCATTACATGTGCTCGTATGTATGCAACGACACACGAAAACACACCAACTTGTGGGATGTTAATGTTTGAGATGAGTCGTGGTTTTAGATTGATCTCCAGATGTTGATAATTCGCGCCAAAATACTATACACACGCTCGTTTAGAAAATATTGCAAGTAAAGTGAGGTCCCGCAATTATGTTTAATGCACACGTTGTGTGAAGACCCCTTAAATATGGATTTTGCTTGAAGTGTATATAAGACCCCATAAACGATACTGTTTTTTGTACAAACATAACCGTCTTTGTGAATTACACATGGCAATAAAAAACTAGCTTAAAAAATACTGTCTGGCTTATGTGCGTGAAAGGACCGACAAATATAAGGGGAAGGGTTTGTTTATTAAATACTGTGTGGAAGTATTATATAGTTAATCACATTGACCTTGTGCAGTTATTCTAAAATATATTATTACATATATTTTTTGGTGAATTTTCTAGACATTTTAATTAAAAAAAAGCGAACTAGGATCTCTAGACACCATGTCCGTGGTCAGATTCAATTTTGATATGTTTATATATACATATACATATATATATATATATATATATATATATATATATATATATATATATATATATATATATATATATATATATATATATATATATGTGTGTGTGTGTGTGTGTGTGTGTGTGTGTGTGTGTGTGTGTGTGTGTGTGTGTGTGTGTGTGTGTGTGTGTGTGTGTGTGTGTGTATCACCCCGATAACTCAAAAAATAATAGGCTACCAAATTAGGTACGTGGCTGTAGGTAGAAGTCTGGACGCAGCGAGTGCGTTATGGAAGTGAAATTTTCCGGAAAAACCTGGGCCACATTTCCGAACTTATCCATGCCACTTTCAAAAGGAAAATGCTTACAAAATTTGATCAAAAGCATCGCATTATTTTTTGAATTGATATATATATATATATATATATATATATATATATATATATATATATATATATATATATATATATATATATATATATATATATATATATATATATATATATATATATATATATATATATATAAACTGACCCAAATATGTGTTCTACGCGCCTAGTTCCCGCTCATTTAAAGAAATGATTCCAAATTCTAGAGTCGCGATCTCCTCCTTAGTTAATTTTTTAAAGAAAATTCACTAAAAGTAAACCATATGCCAAAATTTAGATCTGTACGTTACCAGAAAAAAAATGTGGACATTAAAAAAAAAAGTTTGGTGCCAGATCATTTCTAACGTGCCCGACATCAGATGGTATATTGGACCGACGGCCCTACGCCGCTTCGGAATTTACAGTACGTACGGAAAAATATAAATGTTTACCTACTGGACCACCAAGGATACTTATATTATATTATGTAGTTGAAACTGGTAAACTAGTAAAAACTTTTTTGCTTTTTAGTAAATTTTATAATTTGTAAAAGGAAAAATTTAACATTTTTTAAGTAAATAGTTTTCTTAATGACCGCAAAGGGAAATTTTAGAATCCTAATAAATATACAGGGTGATTCAAATTCGAGCCTTACTAGGGGGATGTCGCATATTATGAAGATAGACGATAGGTTTAGATGATGAAAAATGTCAGGTAACTTCATTGTTGGTCCGTTCTTTTTTGAAAATAATTTAACTGGGGAAAGGTATCTTAATCTATTGAGAACTGATATCTTACCAACAATTAGAAGAGTTCATAATAATTTAGACGAGATATGGTAGCAACAAGACGGTTGTCCAGCTCACAATGCTAGGATCGTCAAAGAATTTTTGTACCAAAATTTTAATAATCGTGTCATTTGTAACATCGGGCCGGTTCATTAGTGTGCTCTGTCACGATATAACACCCATGGATTTTTATTTTTGGGGTACTCTGAAGAATGATGTGTATAAATTCGATCCACCACAAAACATCAATGAATTACGAAACAGTGGCGGAAGCTATAAATCATATTAACCGAAACACCCTCACTAGAGTTTGCAGGCATGTTTCAAAAAGGTGTATAAAGTGCATTAAACAAAACGGTGGTCATATTGAACAATTTTCTATTTAGTGTATTTTTAAGTTTCTATTTTATTATTTATTGAGTTCCGTTTCTAATTCTGTTGTTTTGTGGAGTTTAAGTTTCTATTTGTTATTGTCGGCTTTCGTTATTAAACTGTTTTGCATAATATTACCTAGCATTATTACCTAATTAAGAATTGTAAATTAAATCACAATATTTTTTATCGTGGATCATTACGGAAAATTATATTAAAAGTAGAAGTCTATTGTAGACTCCATGGCCTACTGCTTTTTGAACATTTTTTTTGTCATTTGTTTTCTGGTGTTGGATTTCATAGCATACTATCCTCAAAACGGTTTTTCTCAAAATTGTCAGTGCACTTACAAGATTTCTCAAGCATGTTGTACATCATTGGAAAGCTCTTTTCACAGGCTATCATATGAGCAAAAAATCCAATATGGCTGCCACAATAAAAACAAACGTTTATACCTATAACTGAATAACAAATGACAATCCAAAGTTGAGAATAGCACAAAAAGATTGCTCTGTACAGAGTGTCCTGATAATGTACAAGTCTTAGACATGTCAGATCAACGCCTACTTAGATATTCAATAAAAAAGAAATCGACATATTTTGTTTTTTTCAAAATAACTCGTAAACTACAAGTCATGTTTGGAACGAGCATAAAATTCTACAAAACATTGGTAGTTTAACCGTCTCCCTATCTCTAATAATAACGGAGATATCAATACATTCCCATCCAGTTTGGGACACACTGTATATATATATATATATATATATATATATATATATATATATATATATATATATATATATATATATACAGAGTGTATATATATATATATATATATATATACAGAGTGTATATGCAGTAGAAATACGTGTTAGTTGTTAGTGTTCAAAATTCACGCTAGTAAACCAGATAAACGTACATACATACATTGCCCGAGTTCACTAGGCGCCAATAGTTGAATAGGTGTGTAAACGTATGCGTTCACCAGTCCCGCTGAGCTTTTGTTGGAACTTAACTAATGTCAATTTATCAAAACGGATGACAGACAAAAGTTACACAATAGTGCTTGGAGTCAACTGTGCGTTCATCAGTCTACAACCACTGAAATATATCGATATTCAGCACATGAGTGCTTAAACTTAGATGCTGGCGCCTGGTAAACTCTATGTTTCGAAAATTTATATAAGTTCAAACCTGCAAGATTAAAGAAAGTAAAAAAATTCACTATACAAATAAGCGAAAACACTTTGTTACGGTGATGTAACATATTTAGATAATACATGAAGCGTTTTAAAATCAATATAGGTCCCTAGACGAAATAAAACGTCACTAAACAAAAACTTAACAGAAATGTAGGTTCTGTTCATCATGAGCACCATTTTAGATAAAATATGTTCTAACAAGCCTTTCGATTTATGTAATTTTGATCACAAAATTCCATTCTTTGCAATATAAAGATTAGAGCGCGTCACTAAATATCTTTTGATTTTAATACAACTTAAAGGAATCATAAATAGACTTAACTCTCTACAAAATAACTAAATAATTTTGTGGACAGGTGGACAGTGTTAAATACATTTTAAGATAATTAACCTGTTGCATATCAGCCCTTTTTGTGAGACTACGATCCTTTTTAGCTGTTGGCAAAACATCACAAACACTGCTTAGTCACCCACTAATACTAATAAAGTCGTAAAGAATAATTTGCACTTGTACATTAAAATTCCCAAACAACACACTACTCTATACGTAGAAGATAAATATATATATATATATATATATATATATATATATATATATATATATATATATATATATATATATATATATATATATATATATACAGGTGTCCCACGCGTTCCATTTCTCGGAAAATAGCCTTTGGAAAATTTTAAAAATTGGGCAGCTTACTGAAGTCGATGGGGGCAAATCGGCTAAAGTGTTCTTAAGATCGTGTCACTTCCGGTTATGCACGGTGTTGATGTTAACTTGCTGATTTTAAATAGGATAAACAATATATTGTTACATTTTTAAATTCTACGTGAAATTTTAGATACATTCTATGTATAATATCCTATATATTTCAACAACACACAACGAGGGCTTACAGCCTAAATACTATCGTACCGTGGGTGTCGACAAGGAGGAAAGAGGCAACTTGTTAATTCTGGACTTGAATGTTTCGAGGTTCGCAGGAGAAGGAAAACATGTCCCGGCAAGGGACCTGACCTGACCTGACCTGACCTGACCTGACCTGACCTGGTCGAATGCTTTGGATATGTCTAGAGCGACAATCTGGGAGTCACCGTGTAGTTCCATAGACTTGTTCCAAGAATGGGTGACAAAGGAAAGGAGGTCGGCAGTTGATCTGCGCCGACGGAATCCATACTGTCTGTCCTAGATTAGACTGCGTTTTTCAAGAAATTTTAGTAATTCGGTGTTGATATATTTTTTCATCACTTTAGAGGCGACTGAAAGGAGATAAATAGGCCTGTAGTTGCTAGGAAGCGCTTTGGATCCTTTCTTGGGGACGGGTTGCACTCGAGCAGTTTTCCAGTTACTAGGGAATATGCCTCTATTGTAAGATGTCTGAAACAGACGAGTCAGGACAGGAGCAAGTTCTGGTGCGCATTTTTTGAGAACAATTGCTGGGATCTCGTCAAGACGGTAGGCTTTCCTGGCATTAAGAGAAGAGAGCATCTTTCGTACCTTTTTAGTTTTAAAAATGATATCCGTCATTTTATGCGCGACATTGGGGACTGTTGGTGGTTGAACATTTTGAGGTGGGTTGAGAGTAGAATTGCCGGCAAACAACGAGGCATTTTTGCCTGGGCAAGGCTGAACTTTTGTTCAGCCTTGCCCAGGGCGGTAGAAATGATGTCATCCCCTGAAACAAGAGGTCGGAACGTGCTCTTGCAGAAATTATTCCCAATAGATTTAGCAAGGGTCCAGAAGGGTTTGCTGCCTTTGGAGCTTGAGAGGACTTTGTTTTTGATGTGGTTATTAAACGAGATTTTTGCATCAGAAAGAATGCGGACATAGCGGTTTCTTGCGTCGTTAAATGCTTGACGATTTTCTGGACTGGGATTGTGTAGAAGCGTTTTGTGAGCTTTGACCTTTTCAAGTCTGGCCTTGTTACATTATTTATAGAACCAGGGCTTTTGAGTGGCCAAAGAGGTTTTCTGTGTACGTGGAATAAATCATTCCATGCCAGCTTGGATAATTTCGGTGACGTTTTGTGATATATCAGAGGGGTCAGGGTGAGAGAAGCATACAGACGCCCATGGAAATGAGGAAAAGTAATCTCGCATTTCGCTCCAGTTCTCGGAGTTGTAGTGTCAAACGATACGTGGGTGTGATGACTATGTGACATCGGGTTGCATTGCGCAGGAAGCAGTGACCATGCCGTGGTCTGAGCGACCAAGGGGGGCGGTGACTGATGCCTTAGAGCATTTAGGTTTTGTAGAAAGAAGGAGATCCAAGGGATTTGAGCTGTGTGTTGGGTTGCGAGGAAAGTAAGTAGGTGGCTGAACCATATTGGCTAGAGAATTGCGAACTGCAAAGGCCTCGGCTGCTCCTCTTGTGGATCGGTTTTTGAAGATCCTAGCCATTCCTTATTATTGAAGTCACCAAGAATAGTGACCTCGGAGGACGGATATTCAGAAATCCAGAAAGGTAGTCGAAGACCTGGACAAAGTTGTTGTCAGAAGGTGACCGGTAAATGCAACAGATTAATTTTGTTGCAACCTTGAGAGAGAGTTTCATCCAAAGTATGTCTTTTCTTCCAGCTTCTAAATTGGGGAGTCTGGTGTAGGGTAGATTGCTACGGACGCATGCGCATACGCCTCCATGCAATCTAAAGGAAGTAAGGAGATTAGTGGCTGTTTTGGCACTGATTTGGGTTTCAGTGAGGAAGAGGAGTTGGGGCCTATTAGCCTGGAGGAAATGGTGGATGGAGTTCAGGTTAGAATTTAGGCCACATATATTCGAGAAGTATATGTTAAATCTTGAGGCTGCCCCCCCCCCCCCCTCTCAAGGAGATCCGAATGGAGGGGTGTTATATCTCTGGAATCTTTTGTACTAGGAGGAGCCATCATCATTTTTGTTTATAAGGGAGACCGATTCATACGCTAGAACCAGAAACGTCCGTTAGGACTTAACCGGCGCCCCCTTGATGTAAGGGGTGGTACCTCCTCGGGCGTGAAAAATCATTTAGTATCACGTAAAGGAAAAGTCCACTACCACCTGTCAACTACAGATATAACAAAATTTAGTTATTTACCTTAATAGAAAATTGAGTTTTGGGCATTTATCTCAAAAGGAGTTAGAACGCATGATTTTTTTATATTAGAGAGATATCGATGGTAACACTTTCTTCAAATGTGCGCGTACTAGGACCTCTAAAATCGATCTTCAAGGTCTTTGTAAGTTTAAAGTATTCACTTTACTAATATGCCGTATAATAATAATGCACAGTTCTTATGAAAATTCGCTACTATCACGCACTTGCGGTGTACCGAATTTTTTTAGTTTTGTTTGTCAGTCTCTTTTAGAATTAAAGTGAATAATTAAAACAAGTTTGCCTCTCATCTGCAGTTTCACTAACGTGATGTCGACTGCTGACAGATAATGTTTACCACCTGATATGCAATTTTATACAATTTTTATGTTGTGGAAATTCGTTTTTACGTTATGAGAATTTATTGTCAACTCATTGACATTATTGGTTCATCGCTGGTCACATACACATACCAAAGTAACATTGTTTTTTTTTTTCTTGGGTTTTCTCATACGTATTTACTGAGTTACGTCAGGTCAGGATTACGTAAGAGTCGGGTTTGGTCAGGTCAGGTTGGGTCAGGTTGTGCCATGTCTGGTCAGGTCAGGTGGTTCAGGCCTGCCTGTTAGAGTGTCTTGCGCATAAACCACAACAAAACTCTTTTCCCTTCAACTTGTAAACAAGCTGTTGGACTTGGAGCAAAAAGCTATGTTGGAGGGGGCGAACATTATTAAGAAGAAATGTTGGAGCAAAATATAAAAAATGCTGCTTATAGAAGTCCAACAAAGGTGTTTTTGCTGATTTGATTTCTATATTTCCTTCCCCGCCCAGCACGCCCTATTCACGCCGAGTCCAGTAACTTTTGTGGGGGTTGATTTTACAGCATTTGTCTTGTTGCTTATGCATACAGGGTTGGTTTTAAGCATGCTTCTGCTTTTAGAAAATCACTTTTGCGATCCTCTGCATAATTACATAAATTTTTTCTCAATGTTTTTCTAATCGAACCTAATTACATATTTATAGTGGCATATCAAGAACTAGACGCTATTTCCGAAAATGCGAAAAAATCATATCTTGCCATTTAAAAAGAAATATTTAGTTGCCATAGCAACGAAGTTGTTTACGCCAGGATAAATTGAATGTCGCGAGTTTGTAGTAAAAAATATGTTGAAAAGCTTTTGATAAGATATTTTTTTGTTGAATAAGGAATATTTCGGGAAATACAAGTCCATCCCATACTATATAAGTATATATATATATATATATATATATATATATATATATATATATATATATATATATATATATATATATATATATATATATATATATATATATATATATACATAAATTAATGTATGTAAGAAAATATATAAACTAGTGTTTCCATCCCAAATATGAGTTCTGTTTCGTTTGAAAAAAGGGGCCAATGTTTTCTATGAAATTTCCCTAATAAATAACTTTAAGAATATCTCAATATTCTTTAAAATATAACATACTACATAAAACCCACTGCTATCTGCTTTAGTGCCCAAATAAAATGTACCGTTATTACCGTCAATAACCCTTGCAGATGAAGCAGTAAAACAAAACAGAGACGCTATTTTATAAAACCAGGGACAAATCACTTGAAAACAGGTCATTTCCTACCTGTACAAGGTAAAAAAATGTTATGTTTATCGGGACTTACACAAATTTTACCAAACAGTTGTCGGGTCTTACACACAATTACGTCTGTTTCAAAGATTGACCACGGAGGTCGCTTTTATCAGTCACTTTTATAGGGCCCGACTATTTTAGTAACACGAACTCATAAAATAAAAAAATACACACACGCATATAGTATGTATATTAGGACATCGTCAGAAAATTAGTTATCTATACTATTTAAGAGGTGGAGAATCCCAAAAACCACGTTTCTAAATTGTCGGGACGCGTGTATGGCCCGACAAGTTGAGAAGACCCGACAAATCACGTCCATGCATGTCGTTTGTCCTCATAATTATACGGACAAAAACACACACACACACACAGATATATATATATATATATATATATATATATATATATATATATATATATATATATATATATATATATATATATATATATATATATATATATATAGAGGCGCATTTTATAATGGAACAGGGATAGTTTTACACATGTTATACTAAAAATACACTAATAAACAAACTTAAACTAAAAAACCTGACCATCGCTGAATACAGTGCATGTAAACAGACCAAAATAATGAATATTAGAACAGCCATTACAAATGGAAACTATATATGAATAGGTGGTGCACTCAAGAAACTTTATATAAATACAGAACCTGAAGAAACATTTTCTTGATAAATAAAAATCTGAGGTAAAATGCTAAACCATAATTTTCAAAGAAATTCACAAATACACCGACAAGAAAGGGGGAAGCAAATAGATACTAATAAGCAATGTGTATATAAGCCTAAGTATAGCACTAAGACCCTGTAAAAGTGAAGTGAAAGCCCCAAAAACACGAACAGACTATAATGTATACCAGTGCAAAAAATATAACAAGTGCTAACAAAAAAAAACAGTGTAGCGGTCAAAAAGGAAATAAATAGACAGGAAAGACAATGAATAATAGTCTAAGGATGTGTTAAATAACAGTTTGTTTTAGTTATAAGAAGTTAATATATTTTTGAATAGATATAGGTTATGTAAGAAATCATCAAATATCATGTTTAATTTATGAATAAGATAAGGTTTTTTAACAGATGAGAATGTGAGTGTAAAATTACTACGAGGTAACTAAGGCATTGCACAATACAAACAGTCTGAGAAAAATCTGAATTTAGACTAGGAGCAGGCCAGAGAAAAATTTTGGTAGCAACGGGGAGTGGTTAGGAAAAAATAATAAAAACGGGAACTTTTTCGACGCCATTTAAAGGGAAAACAGCATTTAGAAAATATTCAAGACAAAATTACAAAGAATAGCGTGAATTTTGAGTTAAAAGTTTAAAATAGCAACAGTTGGACAGTCAGATGCTTCCAAAAATACTTATGAATGAATTTTTATGAGATAAATATTAAAATACTTACATTTTCAAGCAAAGTAGAAAAAGTGGGTGGTAGATACACAGCAGAAAAGCCACATTCAAGTTTATCAAACTTAATATAAAGTCATTTTATTCAAATTTACGAACATAACAAACAGTAGTCAAAATCGCCATATTAATTTATAACAGTAGTTGAAAAAGCCACCACTGGAGGAGCGATTAGCTTAACTTCACGTAGATTCAGGGGTTCAGCGGGTATACAACCCGTGTTATAGCAGTCAATCAAGCGGATTTGCCTACCATTTAGTTCTATAATAATAATATTTAAATAACGCATTGCAATGCTATCCTATATTAAACATAATTTAGGTGAGCAATTTAATATACCAAACGTTGGGTACTATATTCTTCGATAAAAGGTTAAAATAACCAGTTACGTACTTTTATTGTTAACACAACATAAAACACACAATAAATAAATAAAGGAGTATAATTTCATAAATTTATTCACATATTTGTACAAACTACATAACATATACACTAATTTACATAAAATTTGTACACATTTCTTATAAAATATAACACACAACATATACAAAAAACATATAATAACATATATAAAATATACACTACACTAATACCTAATTATAACATTTATTATATAAACCCCTATAAATCCGAACATAATAATTGTCGCCTAAACGTGAGGGCTTCAAAAATCCGCGGTTAAAATAAAAAAATGAACAAGTAATAAAAGAGCTAAGGAAAATGCCCAACAAGAAGATGACCACAAAAAGAACAGCCACGTCAAGAGACAGGCATGATCATGGGGACGAAAGGCGCCCGGAACAAGATGAAAACATGGAGGTTTCCGAAGAAGTAATACAAATGGAAGCAAGAGAAAGAAAGGAAGAACAAGGGGGAAAATGGCACAAGGAGAAGGAAAAACTCAAGAAATAGTGGTACACACAAGAGAAGAAAGTGTGGTAGAAGAACCGACACCTGACAAAGACAAGGAAGACAAGACCAAACAAGAACAGTAACAGCGACATGTTAATAAAACTAATACAAAGTATGAATGAAAAAATGAACAAAAGTAGATAGTCCGGCACCTGAGACCAACCCCTAAACTTTTTTGCTGCGCGTGCGTGTGACGTCATGCGCATGTGTGACGTCACGCGCATGCGTGACATTGGCGGGTGACAGCTGAGCTGTCACCTGTCATCTGTCATATGACGTCAGATGTTCCAAGATGGCTGTTACCGGTGGCAGACCTAACCCAGGTTAGGTCTCCATGCGTTATTGTATGACATGTCCCGCTCACCGAATGCCCCATGTGATAATTTGTGGTTATGTTTCCATGTTATGTCGGCTGCCCGGTACCCGAGAATGTTAGGTTAAGTCTACACACACCGATTGTTGGGTTACGTTTCCATGTTATGTCGGCTGTCCGCTAGCCCCATGTTTGTTTGTTATATAAGCTCACCACATGGTAATTTGTGGTTATGTTTGACGTATGACGTATAAGCTCACCACGTGTTGTCTATATACCGAATGTTATAGGGTAAGTCTACACACAGGCTTGTTTGTTAGGCTATGTTTGTTTGTTGACATATAACAAGAGATTATATATATATATATATATATATATATATATATATATATATATAGAGAGAGAGAGAGAGAGAGAGAGAGAGGGAGAGACAGCTGTGTGTGTATGTGTGTCCTAAATATATTTTTGTGTTGTAATATTTTCTTTGTTAAAGTTAAAACTGTCTTGAAAATAATTGGCTTATTTCTCAATTTCTCAGCTTTTAGGTTAATTCACTAGTATGGCTATTTTTTTTTGTATTTTCAATCAGGAGATAGAGGGTGTACTATTTTTGTATGTGTGTTTAGTTCCAGCTTTATGTATTTTTTCTTTTGTTTGTGTTTTAGTTAGAACAGTAGATAATTTTTTATATATACCGCATTTACCGAATTTCTTCCGTTGTGTTTGTATTTTTTTTAATTTCCTATTACTGTTAAGCTACTACTGATTAAGGGAAACTACAGTGACTGACCCGAATAACGACGACCTAAAACTTTTTTGACACCCCTGACAGCGTCGCAACATCATTTTTCCGCTTTACAGTTTTGTTATATAAGCGAGGAAATGCTAGACCCGGAACCAGCTAATGCCGTCGAGTCCGACCATCCATAGAAACCCGACCAAGACATATTTGATGGCCGGGTAGCATGGGTATACAGTAGGGTGGATCGAAAAATATATATTTTAATTTTTTTTTGAAATTTAAAACGGGCTAGTAACAAAAAGTTTCTACTTATAAACATCGTTTACTGCACAAAAGTTCGACTTTCTAGAGGTTCATCTTCAGGTGCCACAATACACATGCATATATAATTAATTGAATAAAAATTGATCATTTCTAAATATTTTGCACGGACTCTCGCTAATTCATTATATAACTTCAAACAGTTACATAATAAACTACTCAGAACTCACCACGAGGAGGTAGCCGTGCCTGGAGTTACATCCACCCGCCCCCTTCCTATAAAATCTTATTAAAATTAAAATGCCCTTTAGACATTTCTGACCTTGATTTTAGCTTTGCCATTACAAAACCGTCTATGCTTCTGTCCCTGTCGCACTTAGCGATTCCTCTGTGATTAGTTTTACCATTCTCTCGACAGCCTGTGTGGCATGGAAACCTTACTAAATTCATATCAGGTAGTGTTCTTATCAGTTCCCTCAATTCTGAATTTGGAGTTCTTGATAACATGGGCGGTTCTGTTAACTTACAGGTTTGCCAGTCAACCAGGTCCTCATAATTGGTTGCAGTGAAATTCAGTTCCGGTATTGTAAATTGTCTTATAATTTCAGGAGTACTGTCTACTCTCGACTTTAAGATCCGTCTTAGACCTACTTCTTAAATAGACAGTCTTTCATCATTTAACATGCAAAGTAACAGGTTTTCCGGATGAACAAAATAAGAATTTCTCTGAACCACTGTATCTATTATCTTTAAAATATTTTCAGGCAGATCGTTTAACCAAGCTTAATAAATGCTTTGGATCATCCAAACAAGAAGACTATTTTTATGTCACACCAAGTGCACAATTTTCACGAAGGTAGCTAAGATGTCTAGTTTTTTTAAGGTATTTCTGTGGAAGCATATAAACGAAGTAATCTGTTAGCACAAGTAATCCAGCTAGCATGAACCAGCGGTCCTGGATATCTATGTGATAAATCAGCTGTAAAATTTCCAGAAGAAATTGCCAAACAAATCTCGTGTAAATATTTCTGATCACTGCTTAAAACCTTGTAATCGACATTGGGTAATTCGACTTCAATAGGTTGAAAACGTCCAATAGGAAGGCTCTCACAACCTTCTAATTTTTTTCCAATTTCCCCCGAAAAACCTCGAGGACCTGTGGTAGAACCATCTAAAAACTGAAGCAAATGTCTGAAAGGTAACTCATTCGCATGGAGCATACAGACAAAGCAGTGCAGAGGTCATCCTAGTCATCTTTCTAGATGAGCAATTACTCCGTTCTTATATCCCGTATTTACCACGGTACCATCGCACCCTATAGCAACTAAAGTAGAAGTATCAATTTTTTTTCTAAAAATTTAAACAAACATGATTTTATGTCTTTTGCAGATCCTGTCACTGGAACAACGTGGCCAAGATATTCAGATTCGGGTTCTTTAACTACTGCGATATGTTCTTCTAGGACTACTCTTCTATGCAATTTATTACCGAGGGAGATATATCGGACTGTTTTGTCCTTACGTGCATCGAAGTAAACACCTTGCACTTGCACGTCACTTTGTTCAGATGTATTTTTTTTATATTGTTCATCTATTCTTTCTTCTGGCTCTTCTAATTTTGTTTCGATCAATTACTTTAGATTTGTCTTTTTCATTCACCATTCCTACGTCCTTAAGAACTGTAATCGCTATCATTGCAGCCGATCTGTCTGAAACGCCAGCCCGATCGCACACTAAAGCCAACTTATTCAAATTAACTCTCATTTGTGATGTGCTGGGTTGGCTGAGTTCTAAATGTGCCGGGGGAATATTAGATTGTGGGACGAATTCCGGATCACCTGATTGAGAATCGCTGCTGGAATTTTCATTCGAGTCTTTCAACACCGTTGTAAAGGGTATTATTTGAAACTCCAAAGACGAACTAGCTGCACTAGTTCGTTTTTCAGTGTTTATTATTCTATCAATTTTCCTTTGTAATGCTTTTGTTGTCGCTAGGTCCACTCCAGCTATCACCTTTTTTATATCTTTTCTTTGGTCTTTTAAAAAATCACGTTCTTTTGGCGAAACCTTTTTTGCACACTTACAACAATTAAAATCAGTACATTTACAGTAACAAATATCAAAGAGTGTAATCTTTGCTTTAGCTGCAAATAAAATTGATTTTGAGTTTCCTCTTGATGTGGGATACTTTTTAATTTTTCTGAATTTAGCATGATAATCTTTAAGCATCTGAAAAATTCTACGATCGCTTAGAACCGGCAAACAGGCTTTAATCCATATGGTTTTAACATCACTTATTACTACATTGGCAATTTCAGCAAAATCGGGGTCTTTATTGCTTTTTTGTAACATTTCAAGCAGTATGAACAAATAATGTTTCATCATATGTAGGTAAAACCGCTGAACACACTTGTTTTGGAGCCCCAAAAACAGGACAAGACATGCTTTTCCGAGTTTTCGGCATTACTTGCAATTTTAGTCACACATTCACTGCTTAAGAAAACAACGAATACTGGCGTGTGACGTAACGCGACGCGGCTATTTTATGAATCCCCCTTCCGCCTTCACTCTAATGTAAACTTACAACCAACAAACGCAGCAGAAAGTCGCAGAAGCATGCTATGTTGTTAATGTTCATATTGGAGTTTTCAATTGTTAGTAATGTAAATGAAATTTTAATTAAAAACAAATTTTGTAAATTTCCTACATTTCAATTCTATTGTTGCACCTAAATATGGTTTACCAGAAATTCGAAATTTTGGGAAATTAAGACACTTAATAATAGACAACTTTTGGTAACTAGCCGCAAGTGAAATTCAAAAGTTGATTTTTTCGATCCACCCTAGTATACAGGCTTAAGAAGCCTGAATTAGAAATGGAGTTGCAGAAGTTTAGTCTGCGAACACAGGCTACCGTTAAGGAAATGAGAAAACAACTAATTAACTTTTTACGAGACGGGACACAGCCACATATCTAGGTTACTTCACTGCCTAGCAATACTGTATTACCGCCGCCATCATCACCGCCAACGAGAAATTTAATCGAACACCTGACACCGCCTGTGCAAAAGCCATTCCCACCGCCGCCGATATAACCGGTCACTACGACTTCAACGTTTCGGCAACCAGAGCCACCCAACTTGTTCGCATGGAACTTACACTTCCGTGGAAAACCGGACCCCGTGACATTCTTAGAACGCTTGGAAGAGATTCGGTTGCACCTTAACATATCTCAGGATCGCCTGCTACCCATGCTGCCATAAATCCTGGAGGACCAAGCCTTGCTGTTGTACCGAAATAACCGAGCGTACTGGGCATCGTGGGAAGACTTTGTGGAAGATTTTAAACGCTTTTATTTTCCGGCGAATTACTTCGTGGATTTGGAGGCTGAAATAAGCCGTCGGCTGCACAGAGCCGAGGAACCCGTGTTCGCCTACCTCAAGGGTTTACAAACGCTCATCCGCAGACATGAAAACATCACCAGGCAACAATAACTGACCTGGTTACAAATGAACCTACGTCCGGAGTTTCGTCAAATGCTTTGGAACTGCAAAGCACCGGATATACGCACGTTAATCGAGAAGACAAAGGTCATTGAGTCCCTGTTGAAGGAGCTGAAAGATATAAAGGAGAGTTCACCGAAACCGAACAAGCCTCCTCCTGAGAGAGAGGAAGGAGGAAATCTAACTTCCACCCCTAAGAACCGCCCTACACCCCCAGTTTCGCTCACGGCTGGCCGCTCAAATGCTGGTAAGCAGGTTCGTTTCGCTGTAACGCGTGCAGCCTGCTGTAATTGTGGGGGACAGGGCACATGAGAAGCCAATGCCAAAAAGCTCCACGACTGTTTTGCTCCCGTTGTGTCAAAGCGGGAGCTTTATCTCGGGATTGCAAATGCCCGGGAAACTAAACGGGAGCTGTGGAGGGCCGAGGCTCCAACAGTTCCACCCCAGCGACACCTCGGCCATTGACCGACCAACTCGAACTGACAATAGACACTGATTAGGACAAGGATAGGATAGAAGAATTTCAGTGCCCTGTTAGATACGGGAGCGCCCCGTTCTTTTTTAATTAAGACCGCACTCGAAGAAATTGACGCGAACGATCCATGAGTCGTTCCCTTACCCGCATCGCAGATGGAAGGCTAGTTCCCGTGCAACAAATGTATGTGACGTAATTAATACTGGGTAGTAAGAAGATACAGGCTGATCTATTATATTTGCCACACCTTCCGGTAGACATCGTATTGGGAATGGATATTTTAGGCAAATATAACTTTCACATAGATTTGAAGACCTCCAGAAGCTACCTTGAGGGAAAGCTACTGACGTCAGCAACTCCACCCCCGCCAGCCGTCCCAATACATACTATGGAGACAAATATCCTGGGAGAATTAACCCCACGAGAACAGCGGCAGCTAGTTACCTTCTTGGAAGAGGAACTTAGATATTTTGATAGAATATCGGGTCCCACTGACCGGGTCCAACATCACATCCGCCTGTCGAAGAAAGAACCTATTAAACAGCGATACCGCCCACAAAATCCGAAAATGCAGCAGGTTATCAATGACGAGGTTGACAGGATGTTAGAAGAAGGAATCATAGAACCATCTAACGGTCCGTGGAGTTCGCCTGTAGTGATGGCTAGGAAAAAGGACGAAAAATACCGCTTCTATGTGGATTTCAGGGAGATCAACAAGGTTTTCGTCAAGGACGCCTACCTGCTGCCCTACAAATCCGGCATACTAGATTAACTTCGTAGGGCCAAATACATACATAAGCAGCCTGGATTTGAAGCAGGGATACTGGCAGCTTCCCCTGACGCCGCCAAGTAAACAAATTACGGCCTTTGCCGTCCCAGGGAGAGGGTTGTACCAGTTTAAAGTTATGCCTTTCGGAATTCACTCGGCTCTAGCAACATTTCAGCGCCTGTTGGATGCCATAATAGGCCCCGATATGGAGCCGCACGCCTTCGCCTACCTGGACGACTGATTGTGATGGACGAGACTTTCGAGGAGCACCTGGAGAACCTAAGGGAAGTGTTTCGAAGGCTGAGACAGTAACTTACAGCTGAAACCGGAAAAATGTCACTTCTGCCATAAATCACTGAAATATCTGGGACATGTGGTCACGGCTGATGGCATCAGCAAGGACCCCGAAAAAGTAGAAGCGATAAAGGCCATGCCAACTCCGAACCGTAACGGATGTCCGCAGATTCTTGGGTGTCGCCTCCTGGTATCGCCGCTTCTTTCCGCAGTTCTCGCAGGTGGTGACACCCTTGACTAAGCTACTGAAGAACCGTTGGAATTGGGTTGAAGAACAAGAACAGGGTTTTCCGGAACTGAAGAGGCTACTCACGGAGACGCCTATATTGACAAGCCCTGACTTCTCCAAGGAGTTCGTCTTGCAGACTGACGTCAGCGGTAATGGCTTAGGCATAGCGTTGACTCGGAACATCGACGGGTCAGAAAAATTAATAGCCTATGCCAGCCGAACGCTTTGCCCGGCTGAGAGAAATTACTCCGTTAGAGAAAAAGAGTGCCTAGCCGTAGTATGGGGGATTGAGAAAATGCGCCCCTATTTGGAAGGGTACCATTTCACGGTGTTGACGGACCACCAATACCTTCGGTGGTTGCAGACCATAAAAACCCCAACAGGACGGGTAGCCAGATGGAGTGTCTTTCTGCAACAGTATGACTTCACGATAAAATACAGACGATGAGCCCTACACCGGGTAGCCGACGCTCTTTCCTGTGCGCCGTTGGAAAACTGCGGAGAGTCCGCGGAAGAAAATATCTGCTTCACGGAGGAGGAAGCGAGCTGTTCTTGGTACAGACATAAGCTGATCGAGGTGGAAAAGAACCCAGAGGCATTCCCTGATTATTCCATCAGGGGTGGGAGGTTATACCGACATTTTTGGGACGCATCCAACTTAAGCGAGCCCGAGCTGAGCGACCCCTGGAAGCTAGGCATCCCTAAAAACGTACGCGGAAGAATTCTACGGGAAAATCACGACGAGCGAACCGCCGGGCATATGGGTAGTTCCATAACCATTGCCCGGATATCCGGCCATTCCTACTGGCCAGGGATGTTTCGGGAAATCGCTATCTAGGTAAGGCAATGTAACCGCTGTCAGAGATTCAAAGTCTCCCAACAACAGATCCCGGGGAAAATGCAACCCTCCTCAAACAAAGCACCGTGGGAAACCGTCTGCGTGGATTTGGTAGGCCCTCTGCCGCGGTCCCAAAATGGGCACCTCTTGACTTCTGAACCAAAAGCCGATCCGGACCGGCCATGGGGCGCCCCCTGCCCTTACGGCGCTGAAGGTGATCTCCCCCACCGTCGTCCCGGACCAGCCGTTGAGAAGCCAACTCAGGGACTCGTCATCCTCGGCGGTCACCAAGAGCCACCCTGGATCGACTATTCCCGAGGTGGGGAAACGGAGCTGCAACGCCCTATCGGATACCGTCATGGCGTCCAACATCCCCGCCAGCAAACTCCTCCTTATTGGCTCCGCCTCTTCTCACACCCGCGGTTAACCCTCTTGGCTCGCGTCTCCGGCGGTATTTCTTTTTCTGCCCTCGGACACTTCGCGAACGCGCCCCCATCTGACTTGGGCCAGCCTGGCGGCCTCGACCCTGGAGAGTCTAATGGTCTTCCCTGAGCCGGTGGCCGCCTGTCCAGCTTCCGTCCTTGTGGGCTCGGCTGCGCCTTTAACCTCTTTTTTCCCTGCTTTTCTGCCGAACGCCCGGGGAACGCCGTAGGGGTAGAGCCTTTCGGCCCCTCCCCCACACCTCGACCCTCGCCCGGTCCCGTAGGCAGGACAATCTCTATCACTTCCTTACCTCTCGCCTCACGTGCCGTCGTCGCACCTGCTGCCAGGCCGCCCGATACGGCAGCCTCCCAGCCTTGACGATCCCTAAGGCTTCACCTGGCTCGGAAACAGCCCGATTGGCCGCAGAGGCGAAGGGGATTTGCGGCGGCCGCCCGTCTTGCGGGGCCACCGCTGCCGAAGCAGCCTGCGCCTCTGAAGGGTCAACACCCCCCCTGACGACGCTGCTGCCTCAGCTCCTCCCTCTCTCGCCTCCTTTTCTGGGCTCCCCACTTCCTTTTTCTTCCTCTCTTCCGCTTCCTTCGCGACTCCTCGTCTTCGGCCCCTCCCATAGAAACGTCCATGGGTCCGGTCGGAATCGCAGCCGACGGAGTTCGCCCCCTGTCGCTCCCCTTGGCAGCCGCGTCCCGGACGGACCCGTACGATTCCACATCCGGACACCCCGCCGGGAGAGCGGAGGAGCGTTTCTTCCAGTTCCCTGCTGGAATTACTTGGAGAGACAGGGATCTCTTTACCTTCTGCGTCCTCGCTGATTTTTGGCACGTTACCTTGTTCACATCTTTTTTTTTTCATGGTTGCTTTGTATTTGGTGTGCTTGTGATTTGGTGAGCGTATAGATACGGGAGACCACCCTACCGCCCCCCCGGCGCTTTATCCATGATGAGACGTGATTCCGTTAAGATTGGCTTTGCGGCCACGACGTGGCAACCCGAAACGTGCAGCTTACCCCCTGTTCCGGAGCTACCCGGTACTGCTGACACGATCGAGCATTTTTCGAATGGATGGTAGGGCAGCCCCCTACACCGGCCAAGGCAAGGGTGGGCCCCTGTACTGTCCATACGGCGCCAGGTGTGCCGGACCTGGTTTGGACAGCGCTGCCAGTCCACACATATATATATATATATATATATATATATATATATATATATATATATATATATATATATATATATATATATATATATATATATATATATATATATATATATATATATATATGTGTGTGTGTGTGTGTGTGTGTGTGTGTGTGTGTGTGTGTGTGTGTGTGTGTGTGTGTGTGTGTGTGTGTGTGTGTGTGTGTGTGTGTGTTGTTATATGCACTTCTTTGATTTTAACACCTTAATGAACGTATATATTTACAAAACTTAATGGTAGCCTAATACTTAATGTGAAACTAAAATATATGTTCTGGGGTATAGCTAATTAGTCACAGACGTAACTACACTTTCATTGTCTACTCTCACGTCTTAATTGGTTTACTTCTTCGTCTTACAATCGTCGTCCGTCTTTACGTCTTTCCTACTTCAACGCCTACTTTAGCGTCCTTACAACCTCTCTTCACTACTGTTCGTCGTACACTACTCGCCCTCTCTCTGCTCGGCGCTCTCCGCACTACCAACCTGTAGACGTACCGCGTCAGCATACACGGCCGTTTCCGGGTGGATATAACCTCGGCCACGCTACTCCTGGCGGCGTCCTCATCGCCATTGGTAGGCTCTTCGTCATCCTCTGAAATTCCGTCTTCCTCCGAAATTTCGTCATCCTCGCTGTCGGGTTGATCTAGGGAACACCATGGCTTCATTGCATCCGACGCAAACACCGACTTAAAACTTCTCTGAGTGCGTTTTGCTCCAGGGATATCACCTAATATATATCGATTATGTCCCAGCTCTGTTATCACCTGATACGGGCCCTTGTACTTCGGGTTCAGCTTACGTGATTGTCCTGTAGCTGTGGGGTCCCTTTTTACTAATACCAAAGCTCCTGGAAGGTACTTCCTTGGCGTCTTATGTCGAGCATCGTCTTAAAGATGCATCGACTTAAATCGTTTGCTACACACACTCTCTCTCTCTCATTGTTACTACATCGCTGCCCAAATCAATAAATGAAAAAACATGTTTTCCATCTATGACGACTCGTTTATGGTACTCATCATTTTCAAAATTACCCTTAATTCTTTTGACTGACCTTGTTTGTTGAGCTTGTGGACTTCTCTTCCTCTTCTGGCACTCACTTGCATTATGCCCAAACATGTTGCATTTAAAACATTTAATTCCTAAAGCCTTTGATTGGCAATCTGATGCTTTATGACTATTTTCTCCGCAGTTGTAACAGCGAAATATTTTCTTGCCTTCTTTTTGCTGTATTGGTTCAGTTTTTCTTTCTGTAGTACGTCTGGGCTGATATTCCTTTTTCCTGATCCTTATCTGGGAATAAACTTCAAGTTTCTTCTTAAGTTCGTGGTAATCTTTGGCTCCAAAAAATAGTTTTATTATTCAGGTCATCGTCAATACCGTCAATAACGTATTGAATGACTGCATCCTTTTCAATGTTGCCCCTGCTTCCGAATTCTCTCATAACCAATAAATATTCTTCTGGTGACTCATCTTTTCTCATTCGCCTCTGCCTTAGCATTTGATGTAATTCAGCACTATTAATTTTCGTAGAAAATTCAGCTAGTAACGCTTATTTGAACTTATTCCATGATTTAACTGCTTTCTCAGACTGAACAAATAGCTTTGCCATTCCTCTTAACAGTTTCCTTCCAAAAATCAACTTGTGTATGTCATTCCAGTCTAATAATTCTGCGTTTTCTTCAAAATCTGTAATCCAGGTTTCGATTGGATATGTTTTCGTACCATCGAAAGGCTTGATTGTGTCTTCGACGTCTCTAAAAGTTAAAGAAAATTTGGAAATCACCATTTCCCGTGGATTTTCTGTGCACTTTTTGTCTTTATATTGTCTTAATTCCTTCTCTAACTTTTCGTTTTCCGCTTCTTTACAGCTTATATCTTCTTCTACTTCATCTTCTTCAGCAGAGTTGTCATCATCATTGCCTTTATTTAACATGTTTATGTCTGTTAAATATTTGCAAAGGTCGTTAGCAATTGCTTCTTTTGAATTCTCCTCTAAATATAAATCTAAAATGGACCAACATCGGATTAAATCCGTAAAAGATAAATTTTCTATCACAAAGTTAACTTTATCTTTAAATTCCCTAGATCGTTCTGCAAATTCTAAACCAGAAAAATCTCTTAATCTTTGCCTATTACCTCTATCACCTTCGTCTTCAAAAATCAGTATATGTAAAGCTTTAATATTAGAGATCTGAGCATTTTTTATATTAGTCACAATAGACTGGATCTCTGATAATGTTGCCATGTTAAATAAAATAATCTTCCACCTAGATTTATTCTCAATTATTTAAAACGATTTAATTTCCAAGGCAATTCTTTCTTATATTGACATCTTATATAAACATCTTATAACTGACACAAAATACAGTGCTTCTCCTTGCCACTAAAATAATTATTATATTCCAAGAAGATCTCCCCAAAGTATTAATAAAATAAATCAGTCACATACCCGTAAACATCTATTTTTAGGGTCTTACTTCAGCCAAGGGCATATGTACCTATTCCAGCGACGGTTTCAAACTTGTTCTCTAGCGAGGCAGGCGGCAGGCCGTGATATGTGACGCACCCTGCTTAGCCGTCTGCTGCTGCTCCGGCTCCAGCTCCGGCTCCGTCAACGGCATCTACAGCATACAACTAAGGTAACTCCCTTCTGCGTTGCGTTTCACAGCTGATTATTCACTGATTGTTATTGATACTTTTCACTTTAAACACTGAATATTATTAATATTCCTGACTCTAAACACTGAATGTTACTAATATTCCCAACTTAACTGGACTTCTAATACACAGAATTCCGTACCGAGTTACCTTCGAATTTTAAACTTGCCCTGAGTCTTTTTTTATCGCACTTATTACCGCTTTTTAATGCACTGAATTGAGTAATGAGTCTTTTATCGCACCGCTGCTAATTGTTAGATGCACTTCTTTGATTTTAACACTTTAATGAACGTATATATTTACAAAACTTAAAGGTAGCCTAATACTTAAGGTGAAACTAAAATATATGTTCTGGGGTATAGCTAATTAGTCACACACGTAACTACACTTTCATTGTCTACTCTCACGTCTTAATTGGTTTACTTCTTCGTCTTCAATCGTCGTCCGTCTTTACGTCTTTCCTACTTCGACGCCTACTCTAGCGTCCTTACAACATCTCTTTACTACTGTTCGTCGTACACTACGCTGCTCGGTGCTCGGCGCTCTCCGCACTACCGACCTGTGGACGTACCGCCACACCATACACGGCCGTTCCCGGGTGGATATAACAAATAAAAATTCTGGACGCAGCAAGTGCGTTATGGTAGTGAATTTTCATAAAAATGTTTTTAATAACAAATATGTGTGTTTTTTTTAAGAAAGCAGGCATCAAATTTGGTTACCAGTATAACCTATATAGTAAAAACAATGTGCCATGTTTCATCAAAATAACTTTATTGTGTGAAAATGTACAAACATTTCCAAAAGTAAACTTACATTGTTCCCGAAAAAACACGTTTCTTGGTCAACCTTATAGGTTAATAGCAAATTGAGCTGTTCAAATATGAAACATTTGATCAAAATTCGCTACCATAACGCACTTGCTGCGTCCAGAATTTCTTTTCTTACAAACATGTATTATATTTCGATGGAAAATGCAAAAATGTAATATTATAAGGCGTTTGATTAAAAAAAAAGGAAATTTGTATCACCAACGACTTATGGGCCAGCCTGTGATTGCAGAAATATTATTTTAAGATGTAGCTCAAGACACATTAATATATACAAAATTTTTTCATATCTTATATAATAACGGATATATTGAGCTTTGATTTTTACGAAAATACGACAAAAATTATATACCATTAAACGATAAAGTCTATAGCTAAGGCTACTGCCAAGCATCAGAGAAAGGGTCTATTTGAAATGAATTTTCTGCAAATATTTTAGTAAAATGAAGGACAATGACGGTCGAGACTAAGACTTTAGGGTTTGTAAAACATCCTTCTTGAGACATTTAATTTCTATAGCCCGTATTATATTCAAGTTATTTGCCTAAATGTTGTTAATTTTGACATTTTAAATCGCCACTTTGACGTTTTGAGGAAAACCCCAATTTATTTTTCTTTAAATGCCTATAACTTTTTTGTCTTTTGACATACATAGCTAAATTTTGGTAGGTTACTTACCTATAAGGATGCGTACCAAATTTGGTTGCCCTTACTTTGTTAATTCCGGAGATATAAATTTTGTTCGAAAGAAAATACAAAATTTTCCGGGAAAACCTCGGCGGATTTTCCTGATTAACGAACTTATCTAAGCCATTTGCAAAAGGAATTTTTTCACCACATTTAATCAAAATCGGCCACTATTTTTTGAGTTATCGGTGTGATACATATTATATATATATATATATATATATAATATATATATATATATATATATATATATATATATATATATATATATATATATATAAATATATATATATATATATATATATATATATATATATATATATATATATATATATATATATATATATATATATATATATATATATAAACATATAAAAATTATTGAAACTGACCCCGGATATGTTTTCTGGGGGGCCTAATTAACGCTCATTTGAAGAAATTTTTTCAAAATTCAAAAGTCGGGATCTCCTCATTAGTGAATTTTTTTTTTAAGAAAATTCACTAAGAACGTGCTGAAAATCAAGTGGTAGCTTTCACATCGCTGAGATAATTTACTGTTTCCAGACAGACATTTTATTTAAATGAATTAGGAGCCAATGACTGACTACAAAGTAATGAGAAAATTCAAATGTTTAGTAATATTCGTATTTCTGTATAAACTCCTGAAAGGTATGTCGTTTCAGTACTAATTTTTTAATGTATATGTGTCAATTTCCACCAACCAGCCACCAATCTTCCCTTTCTTCAGAACTTCTTTTAACTCACAAACTATTCAGGATACCTGCTTGACCTGTGTATCAAATTTGATGTCGATGTTTCAATTACAAAGGAAATCGATATTTCCTTTCTACATGATTAATCTCTAATCTCTACTTAAATTTTAGAAGAAAATGCCAGGTCCGTCCGGCATATTACTCGATTTTCAATGTTTAAGTGCAAATCTCAATTAATCAACCCCGTACGACATCTCACCCTTCTTTTAAAGCGATTTCGCAGTTAAACAACTCAAGGCGTTCTTTGGTAGACTGTTATCTGTGTACAAAATTCAAGTCGCTAACTCAATCCCGAAAGTTATCACGGGAACGACAGATCAAACCTACAGACCTACGGACTGACTAACAGACAGACATTTTTTTCCTTTGCAAGTCAAACTTTCTTTACGTGTCCTGAGACTTTTACGACTGAGCTAAAAAAATCGATTTTTCTCCGATTTATCATAGTTACACACGTTTAAGCCGGTGTGGAGGTTTACGAATTTTAGTTTGAAACCATTGCTTATGTACTATAGGGTAAAAAATAATGCTATTGGAAACAATTTGCCTAATTCATGTTTAAAACCTCCATAGAAAGGAGAAATCTTAAAGGTTTTCTATATAGTTGCTCATAAACTGCATTAAAAGTACTGTATTTCTGAATTTACTACCTAACATAAATACATCAAACTGAAACCACCACAGATACATTAAAATATGATATTATTACCCACAAAAAAAAAATTGGCCGTTTTCCCCTGACAGTAGTAATAAAATTGAAAGTATATTACTTAACACGTTCAGCGCCCACGCCGACACAGTGTCGCCACGGGTTCCCCCGCAGCTGTGCCCTCGACGCATACCTGTCGTCACTGAGGTTTCATCATATAATGTTGTGTAGTGAAGTGGGTACTGCAGTAGAGCTCTAAATATTGTAAGGGCACGTTGTGAAAGCAACAAAAAGTACCTCGTCTCGGTGGTCTGACGATCGCGTGATTTGTGTGCAGTCAACTTGCTGTAATGGAAGGAATAGCAAATAATGCAATCCCAGGGCCGTCTAAACGAAAACGGCCGTTAATTAGGAATCCAAACTACCTAACAGAGGATGAAATGTTAGCTTTTCATTTCTACTCCGATTCAGAAGATGAACTATACGAAGATTCTACGAACGGCCTGAGCAAATAGTTGGTAATTCGGAAGAAGGGGCCGATCCGGAAAATGTGGAGGTAGAAATACCGTTCGAAACAGTTCTAAACTGAGTAAAAAATCCACCTAACCTCAAAAAAATTCCATTTACTGGGCGGCAAGAACTGAAAGTCAAAATTCAAATGCCAGCATATTGATTTTTTCAAGCTTTTGACAGATGAGCTCTTTGATTTGCTGGTTAGGCAAACAAACAGTTACACTGAAATTGTATTCCTGAATATTCCCAACCATAGACCGCATCCACGAAGGGGTCGTTGGAAACCAGTAGATAAGCAGGAGATGTCAAAATTTCTAGGACTCATATTCCTTATGGGAATTATTCAGGTAGCAAGGCGTAGAGATTATTAGAGAACAGATCGTTCTATAGTCTAGCATTTAGCAATTATATGAGCCGCAACAGGTTTTCAGTTATTTTACCGTGTTTACACTTTGCCCATAATTCACAAGGAGAACCACGGCCTGCTGATAGATTACATAAAATGCGAACTTTGGTAGATTTCTTTAATGATAAGATGCTGGCTATTTATAGTTCACAAAAGAACTTGTCAATAGATGAATCTATCTTTTGTGGCACGGAAGACTTATATTTCGCCAATATATCAAGCACAAAAAACATAAATATGGGGTGAAATTCTATTTACTTACAGAGAGCAATGGCACTATAATGAAGCTACAAGTTTACACTGGAGCAGCTGACTATATGAGTGGTAAAGGACATGCTGCCAATGTGGTGCTGCATCTTGTAAGTGATTACCTGAATGGAGGATTCAGTTTTTACATGGACAAATATTATAATTCGGTAGAGCTAGCTAGGCAGTTGCTTGATAGAAGGACGTATTGTACAGTCACTCTACGGGCAGGAAGAAAAGGGACCCCTGATGATATATCAAAAGCAAATTTGAATGTGGATGACTCAGTCCAAAGATATGGTGGACATGCTTGTGTGGATAAATGGAGAGATAAAAGAGACGTCCTGTATATTACAACGGAACATGAAAATATTTATAAATTTGGGAAAACTAAAACGAAACCTGTCCCTATAGTACAATATAATAAATATATGTCCGGTATCGATCTGCAAGATCAAACGCTTGCATATTATCCAATACATAGGAAGACAATTCGACTGTATAAGAAAGTTGGACTTCACATTATTGAAATGATATTGTACAATTCCTTTATGTTGTACAATGAATTCTCTGCACCCAAATTGTCATTCTTGGATTACCGCCATTCAGTAATCGAATCACCATTGACAGTAGAAACTACCGCTACTGTGCAACCTACAAGTGATACGAGTAGTATTCTCCACCTTCCTACCAAATGTGAGGTTGCTGAAAATGGAAGAAAACTTCGCAAATGATGTCGGTGGTGTTCACAACAAGGAATTCAGAAGGATTCACAATATTATTGTGCTAAGTGTCCTCAGACACCAGGACTGTGTCTTGAGTTATGTTTAGAAAACTTTCATAAAAATCTTACAACATAATATTACATATGTTTTAGAATTTTTGTGTTTATGTCATAGTACAACTGAATAAGGTCGTTGTATTTAATTTTTCAGAACCATTATTTTGTTTTGTGAAAGACATTTATGTTTTCTTTGCTTCACAATATTATATTCTCACAGTTTGCAATATTTGTTCTTCTTTGCATGTGCAATATATCCGAATATATCCTTATATAACGAAATTTTGTTTCAATATTTGCCGCCAACACTGGTGCGTTATCAGGCACTATGCACTAATAATGTTGTTCAGTGCCCATGCGGCAGTACATTTTTTGCAACAAAATATATGATACATCGCAAAAAACATTATTTTCACGTTTTTTTTAATATCATTTGGCACAAATAAACTACAATTTGTCAAATGGTACTGGTGAGTCATGTACCCCAGAGCGTGGTCAGTGAACGTGTTAAGCATTTACATTTTATGATTTTTAAAATTGATGTTTTATCCTTTGAACGTCTATCATCTTGTTTTTAGAACAGGTTATCTTTAGCAATTTGTACAGCGTGGTCAATAATATATTTAGTTTTTCAAATCTTTCCCATTTTTGTAGGCAACGTACGCGACATAATATGAAAGTAAACTTTTGAAATAATATTTATTGAATTTTTATGGACCCCAAAATATTATTAAATAAAGGAAGTCATTCACAGAATAAAGGAATAAAATCATACAATAAATATTTGTTCACCACATTTTAAATACTGTAGACGGAATGCATAAATGTAGAAGAAGCGAGAGTAGTTTGTAAGCATGAGAAAGTATGGGAAAATTCGTTAGAAAATAAAACATGTTCTGCCTATCCTTTTATAGAAAAGGCATGGTAGATAGTGGTACAAAGGCACAACATAAGAATTTTATAATGCGGTAGTAATGGTGGTGGTGGTGGAGGTATTTATGACCTTGGAACAGAATTCCATCAGCCACAGACTTTTGCTATTTTATATACACAAATATATAAAAATACCTTAATAATCTAGAAGATAGAATTATGTTACCTATATACAAATATACAATATCTAAACTTATTTATACATATAATAATTTTTGCTTTCTTTTTCTTTTTTTTCCCTATTTCTTTTTTTTTTCTCTCCTTTCTTTTTTTTTTGTTTTTTTCTTTAGTTTATTTTTTTTTACTTTTTTTATTATTCTTGTTTTTTTTGTTTGTTTTTTTTTCTTTTTTTTTTCCTTTTTTTTAAAGTTTTTTCTTTCTTTTTTGTTTTTTTAATATATTTTTTTTTAATTTTTTTTTTTAATTATTTTTTCCAAATCATGTATACGGGATAGACAGGGACACACTTTTGCGTCCAGGGGCCCTTCAGGACGACTTCAGATAAACTGACTGGACCACGGTTAACAACAAAGGTTTACATAGGAGCAGAGACAAAGGATCACTTAAAAACTAATAATTACAAATTTCTGTTACACTATTGCTATATTTACATATTATTTCCTATATTTATACTAACCTACCAAGTAGTTTTCAGTTGTGTATATTTACATGTGGGTTACATTGAATACAATAAAGAAAAAAGGAAAATATATACATATATACACATATATACACACACATATACACATATATACCACATTGATACATACACCACACACACACACACGTACTCTCCCACACACACACACACACGTAAACGCACAAACGTACACGCATATATACACGTACACAAATTATATACAAATGCAAATGCTTTTTTTTTATAATTCTAATTTTATATCTCTAAAAAATTTACAGAGAACAGTGATTATTGTTTTTGCGTTGACAGCAAGTATTTGGTGTAAACTAAAGGGCATTTTTATTCTATCCCCTTATTTACAAATTTCCGACAGTAAATTACCTCTAGCTTCTTGTGTTAGGGGGCACACAAAAATTATGTGATTTATATCCAATGCGGTAGTAATATAAAGTTACTTTTAGTAATAATGCTTGTGTCATCATAAGAACTGTATATATATATATATATATATATATATATATATATATATATATATATATATATATATATATATATATATATATATATATATATATATATATATATATATATCCTACAACAAATCTAAATTTTTTTCAGATCGTGTCGTGTGCTACTATGCAAGTTGGACTGTTTACAGGCAAGGAAATGGGAAGTTTAATGCAACATACACAGATCCAAAATTATGTTCTCATATTCTTTATTCTTTCGTGGGTCTTGATGGAGACGACGGCCATCTTCGTATTTTGGATGACTGGGAAATTACTGGATTACGTAAGTAAAATAGACTATCACTATATGGCAAATAAGTTTAAAGAGCTTTACTATGGAATATGTGAGTTGGTATGCTCAATGTTTGATTATTACAATTATTATTTGTGATATATTTCGCTAAATTAGCAAAGTGGAAGATTGCAAAGTGTTAAACTATTTCTACTAAATATTTGTGTAGCTTTTGGTACTCTGTATTGTAAAGACCAATCACTTTATCTAAGATTCAGTTTTAATATCGGTTATTGTACTGAGACTTAATTACTTTTAAAACATTTTTTATCGATATTATATGGACTCAAAATATTTCTAATAAACATAAAGCAAATCAATCACAGAATAATGGAATAAGATCATACAATAAACTTACAACATTTTAAATTCTTTAGACGGGATTAAAAATCTAATGGCTTTGAAGAAGGAAAATCCTGATTTAAAAGTATTAGTCAGCATGGGAGGCTGGAATGAAGGATCGATGAAATATTCTGACGTTGCTGCTTCTCCTAAAAAAAGAGCAAACCTCATCAACACTACTTTGGCATTTATTGGTGAACATGGTTTCGACGGATTTGATCTTGACTGGGAATATCCTTGCCAACGTAACGGTAAAAAAGAAGACATGGTAAGTTGTAAATATATATAGAACACTTCTTTCCCTATACCTTATTTTTTGAATCACTAAGTTAAAACTACATTGTATACGATGGTTCTTTAAACTCTTTTAAAATTTAAAAAAATAACTTTAATATAATAAAAGGCCTCGACGCAAGAACAATGGCAAATTCTCATAAAAATCTTTCATATCTCAAAACTTCAACTTGGAAAATAATGGTATTGTTGTGATGAAATTGCGTTGTTTTTGTAAAAACTTTGTTACATACCAAAATTAAGTTTCCTAGATTATGAGGAAATTAAAATGCATTGAAATTTGAAGAAAAAAAATGTAAGATGCACTTACCATACATATATAATATAACACTTTTAAATCATAAACAGTAATTTTAACGCTGCCAAAATATTGCGGGAGGGGTCTTTTCAAATAAATTTTCTGCAACTATTTTAGTCAAATAAGGGACACTATTGTTAAACCCGCTGTTGAAACAAAAACTTAAGGCCTTATAAAACACACCTCTTGCCATATATTCTCCATAACTCGCATTGGTTGGAAAATCCTTGTTTAAAAATCACTAGTTTTAGGATTTCAAATCGTGGCTTTGGCGTTTCAAATATATATATATATATATATATATATATATATATATATATATATATATATATATATATATATATATATATATATATATATATATATATATATATATATATATATATATAATTTCTATTTTAATACTTTTGGTGTTTCTTGAACTTTTTGCGCAAAAAACTAAATAGTTGTGCCCTCTTTTGACCTTCAGAGCGACGAAATTTTGTTGTTTTCCATACTGAAATTATTTTTCTTTTAACTTGGAAATTTGAATTTTGGCACAGTTCTCTGACCTGACGTGCATCTTGAGTGCGGTAAATTGAGAAACTAATATAGCTGAATGAGCAAAATTTGCACACCAAATTTCGCTTCTTTATAACTAGTGGTTCTGAAATTATGGTCCAAGACAAAATAGACAAAATCAATAAAACACCTTGAATCTTGTTAATTAAGGGTTATTGATCCACTAACGATAGGTGCTCTGGAATGGCCCAAGTGAACTACATATGCAGGTGAAGTATGTACATTGTTACGTGTAAAAATCGCAGGTTATTTCTTTGCGAAGAGGCAATAACTGTATTTATTCTTACAGCGAGTTTTACATGTTGCATGCTCTGTGATCACTGTGGATGAAACGGTTCACAAACACAGTCTCGCTTGATTTATCGTAATTAGGTGGCGCTATCTATGTCCGAAAAGGATAATGAATTGCTATCAGCGTTGTTGCCAAGCGTGTCTTCATGGCGTAGGTTGTTTGGCTTTACGTATTTTGTCAATTTATTCATTTCTTGTTTGGCAGGCATAACTAAGAGCTCTAAAGCTGCGAGAATTTATTAGAAGAGGTCTAGTCATGTGTATTATTCGATCTATTCCATATTAATACACTTACAGGCGAGATATGCGCCTCACGTAAGATGTGCTGCCTATTGAAGAAGTCTGTCGTGGGACAGAGTGATCGAGCAGTACGGCAACTGAGGAAGCCCGTCGTGTATGCTTAGATAGAAGGCGTGGTCAGGGCGAATATCGGCACATAAGAGACTTTAACTGACGCGACAGACGACAGAGAGAAACATACCCTTGTCGAAAGCCGACCTTACGATTTATTGTCGATATTGACAGGAAAATCGAGCATTATTGAGGAATAGTGTTGACTGCAGGGTGTAGAAGATGTTTAAAAGGTACCGGCGAGTTTGGTGTAAAATTAGATGTCAGAAATATATAACTGTGTGTAAATTTTATCTAAATAAGCTTTGCAAGTTCTTGTGGGAGCTGTCACCGAAGTTGAAGTTGTGCAGACGAGATAGAAGTAGACAGTAGTGCAAGCATCCGTCATATAGGGAATAGATGCCATTTGCAAGCCATTACTACGTTGAATATTGAGGAATATGAAATTTGTTGGCCGCTGCAGAACTAAATCGTCGATATAGGTGTCGTATTAACATTGCGTCAGTCCCTATAGGACCAAGGTGGTCCAGTATCCGGTAGGTGGTGTATGATAGATTGTTCTGGTGTCTGATAAATTATTTTGGTGCTTGTTACTGACAGTTTTGTATAAGTATATTTTGTCATCTGTAATATATGGTTTTTTTAGAAGGCAGTCATTTGTGTCAGTCCTAAGGCAAGTAAGGTTGCACTGTTGGTTAATGGTTAAATGCACAAAGTACTAAAGGAGAGTTTGGCAGTAAGTTTGTTGTTAATCAATTTGATATGGAGGAGTGGATATGGGAAATATCTCGAGGCATTCGTGGTAGCATTCCAAATCGTCATGGCAGACAGACGTAGTAATAGAGAATGCTCACATCGTTATAGCAGCTTTTTGGAAGACATATAGGTGTCCCCAAGAGTTGGAGTTTTGGGACAGTATATTGGCAGTCTGCGGTTAGATAGAAGGCCATGGAATTTTACACAGGACCTTATTTCCGATAAGTGGTAGTTGAGAAGTTTTTTTTTGAGCAGATAAGAAAGACATTGATAGCTCAAAGATCACGAACTAATAATTTAATTTGATTTAATATATCTTTACGACTGGTCGTTAACACAACCAGAGAGTAGCTATTTGATATCAGACAGTTAAATTTATACACACATATTAATATAGTCGCCCTGTCAGCTTGCATATAAAAGTATCTAATGTTACGTACAGCTCATAGAATTCTTATCATATTATATAGGGCGTCTGTGAAAGCTAATTGCTTTTATTACTGCTATTTTGTTAACATATATGAACTAAACGTGAACGTCTGGTATATGCCATTGTTCAGCAATTTAATACAAATTTATGGCACTTACCGGAAACTATATTGGTTTGAAATAAATGACCATCTGATCTTTTGATAACATATGTTGTTTTAGAGAACTTAATTGTTGATTATATCTTATTTAATTTACATTTTTATGCCAATGCCTAATTAATTTGTGTGATATTTGTAGGCTTTGTAGTCTTTGAATAAACCAGAATTTTATATTTTATTTTATTGTATTTTGGGGTTGTATTTTGTTGTGCGCACATCGCATTCCTGAATTAGCAGTGTTGTTAAGCTCCGTTAACAGGTTTTACTGCTATAACATGTGTCTTAGACCTTGATTGGAGTAGGAACAGCGGTAGCTTTAAAATTAGTTGTCGTAAAACCTTTTTTTGGATGGGAATAGGTACAAAACTAAACAAGTGGCGCCCATTCATGAATATCGTGTTAAAAAATCCCTCCCGTCTCTAGTGTTTAGAAGGTGGCAGCACCTTGATATATCTCTGTGAGGTTTGAGTTGAGACACTGTTAGGTCACTATACTTTAAGTGGGGCATACAACAACTGTTGCCCATTAAATGGATTAAAGAAGGTGTTTCTACGCTATATATATATATATATATATATATATATATATATATATATATATATATATATATATATATATATATATATATATATATATATATATATATATATATATATATATATATATATATTTGTGTGTGTGTGTGCGTGCGTGCGTGTGTGCGTGCGTGCGTGCGTGCGTGCGTGCGTGCGTGCGTGCGTGCGTGCGTGGGTGTGTGTGTGTGTGTGTGTGTGTGTGTGTGTGTGTGTGTGTGTGTGTGTGCGCATTACATATATTTCCAAAGTAATGGCGTAATGGCACAGAGAGCAACAGTATTTTCTTGGAATGAAAATATTACGATTCAGCCAATTCAATCTTTCACAAAAGTATTTGAGGTTACGTCTTAAAAATTGGTGCAGAAAACCAACAAGGCATCTTTACACGACACAGCGGCTGTTGACCTGTTGACTGAGATGATAATATATCTATATACAAAAATAATGAGAAAGGTACGTAAAGGTAGGATGGTGCAAATGTGTTCGAAGCTAAAAGGCTAACCATTTGAACAAGTAAGAATGTTCACTTATCGTGGGGGTATTATTACGCATGATGGTAGCAGCAAAGAACTAAAAATGTGGACCGCAATTACAAAGCAAACATTTAATAGACAACGTACGTTCTCACTAAAAAATATGTTCCTAGAATCTGAGGAAGAGGTTCATTCAGTCATGCATAGGGAGCTTTGTATTGTATGAGACGGAAATCCGGATATTGATTAAGCAGGATATGAAGAAAATAAAAGTTTTATGGAAGGAAGAGAATATGGACAGGGAGACGAATAGAAGTGCTAGAGAGGTAAGGGAAGAAAGCTACTTGTTGAAAGAAGTTGAAAGATGACGGCTAAATTTATTGGACATATTCTGACACATATTAACTATATTTGAAGGACACATACTTGGAGAAAGGGTAGAGGTGTATCAAGAGAAACACTCTATGAAATACGGAAGCTACAGGACTTTGACGTCTTTAATTATACGAAATACAAGGTTCTCTGGTTGATCTCGTGCAAGACTACTTATATCTCAACCTTTCGACTTCTGTTTTGTAATCATTATCTGAGTTAAGGAAATATAGAAGGAAGTAATTCTAGGGCCATATTCTACCACTCTCCAGAGCTGTAAATAACGGTTGGTTGGCTTTTAAGGAAATATGGAGGAAGAATTTTACCACAATTTTTCTTCTCCTTAGAGTGATGGGTTGTTGTATTACGATTTTGTATTTGCTTGCTCTTCAGGTCTCACTATAAATCGTTACTGTGGGGTATCAGTGTGTTCAACCCTAGACTCGAGAAAGATCGGATCTGCCTGATTTATTTGACAAACTTCTACTAAGCACACTGTAATTCGCAAACGTTAACTACTTAAAATGTTGCAACGTTTTCTAATAGAAGACAAAATACAGTTTTGGAAATAAATTAGTTTAGCATGACTGAGTATGATCATGTTAAGTTTTTTCTTCAGTACCAAGACTCCTAGCATTCTGTATGGTAGCGTACAGCTTTTCAAAACGAAAGAACCCGCACCTTCAAATATTGGCACATGAATTTTTGTAAAGTTATTAAACAGCATAGACCCTTTAAAATGTGTACAAACATTTGATTATTGTAAATAAGTTTTGCATACCTTAAATTATGACAACCGAAACACACACTTTTACTTGTGGCATCGAGTGAAGTCATATTTAACTATCTTTTACACTCAATTGTTGTGACATCCCAAGTTCACACACTTATTTTATGACATCAAATAAACAATTTTCGACTGTGACATCAAGTGATGTCAGAACAATTTCTCTGTTCCTATGGAGCGTATTAGAATTCCGACAAGAGCAGCAAACATTAGATTCAAAATACATATTCGCAAAAGCAATATTTTCGACGTGGCCACAATACTGTCTTACTTATGCGATTTGACAATAATACTAACACCTGCGCGCGCGGGTGTGTGTGTATGATTTTTGTGTGTGTGTGTGTGTGTGTTTGTGTCCGTATAATTATGAGGACAAACCACATGCATGGACGTGATTTGTCGGGTCTTCCCAACTTGTCGGGCCATACACGCGTCCCGACAATTTAGAAACTTGGTTTTTCGGATTCTCCACCTCTTAAATAGTATAAATAACTAATTTTCTGACGATGTCCTGATATACATACTATATGCATGTGTGTATTTTTGAGTTCGAGTTACTAAAATTGTCGGGCCCTATAAAAGTGACTGATAAAAGCGATCTCTGTGGTCAATTTTTGAAACAGACGTAATTGTGTGTAAGACCCGACAACCGTTTGGTAAAATTTGTGTAAGTCCCGATAAACATAACATTTTTTTTACCTCGTACAGGTAGTGAATGACCTGTTTTGAAGTGATTTGTCCCTGATGTTATAAATAGTTATTTTTTTACTGCTTCATCTGCAAGGGTTATTGACAGAGAATAATTGTACATTATTTTTACTTGGGCACTAAAGCAGATTGCGTGGGTTTTATGTAGTATGTTATATTTCAAAGAATATTGAGATATTCTTTAAAGTTATTTATTAGGGAAATTTTATAGAAAACATTAGTTTATATATTCGTTTTACATACATTAATTTATGTATACATATACATACATATATATATATATATATATATATATATATATATATATATATATATATATATATATATATATATATATATATATATATACTTAAAGTAGGTTATGGGATGGACTTGTATTTCCCGAAATATTCCTTATTAAAAAAATATCTTAACAAAAGCTTTTCGACGATTTTTTACTACAAACATGCGACATTCAATTTATCCTAGCGTAAACAACTTCGTAGCTATGGCAAGTAATCTTTCTTTTTAAATGGCAAGATATGATTTTTTCGCATTTTCGGAAATAGCGTCTAGTTCTTGATAAGCCACTATAAATATGTAATTACCTAGGTTCAATTAGTTCATTTAGATTTTCTTTAAACAGAAGCACGCTTAAAACCAACCCTGTACGCATAAGCAACAAGACAAATGCTGTGAAATTAACCCCCACAAAAGTTACGGGACCTGACGTGAATGGGGCGTGCTGGTCGGGGAAGGAAATATAGACATCAAACCAAATCAAAGCAGCCTTTGTTACATTTTGCTCCAACATTTCTTCTTAATAATATTCGCCCCTCTCCAACACGGCTTTTTGCTCCAAGTCCCACATCTTGTTTGCAAGTTGAAGGGACAAGAGTTTTGTTGTCGTTTATTCGCAAGACACTCTAACAGGCAGGCCTGAACCACCTGACCTGACCTGACCTGACCTGACCTGACCTGACCTGACCTGACCTGACCTGACCTCACCTAACCTGACCTGACCTGACCTGACGTGGCACGACCTGACCCAACCCGACCTGTCCAAACCCGACTCTGACGTGATCCTGATCTGACGTGACCTCAGTAAAAGCGTATGAGAAAACCCAAGAAACCCCAAAAAACATGCATTTTACAAAAAAAAACAATGTTACTTTGGTATGTGTATGTGACCAGCGATGAACCACCAATAATGTCAATAAATTGACAACAACAAATTTTCATAACGTAAAAACGAATTTCCTCAACAAAAAATGGTATAAAATTGCATATAAGGTGGTAAACATTATCTATCAGCGGTCGACATCACGTTGGTGAAACTGCAGATGAGAGGCAAACTTGTTTTAATTATTAACTTTAATTCTAAAAGAGACTGACAAAACAAGACTAAAAAAATTCGGGACCCAGCAAGTGCGTTATAGTAGGGAATTTTCATAAGAATTGTACATTATTATTATACGGCATATTAGTAAAGTGAATACTTTTAAGTTACACAGACCTTGAAGATCGATTTTAGAGCTCCTGGTACGCGCACATTTGAAGAATTCTTTCGAAAGTGTTACCATCGATATCTCTCTATTATCAAAAAATCTTGCTCAATTTTCTATGAAGGTATAGAACTGAATTTTATTATATCTGTAATTGACAGGTGGTAGTGGACTTTTCCTTTACGTGATAGTGAAGGATTTTTCACACCCGAGGAGGTACCATCCCTTGCATCAAGGTGCCGGGGAAGTCCCAACGGTTCTGGTGTATGAGTCGGTTTCCCTTATAAACAAAACTGATGACGGCTCCTCCCTGTACAAAAGATCCCGGAGATAAAATAACCCTCCATTCGGATCTCCGGGAGAGGGGTGTGCAGGGGGAGCCGGCATCACGATTTAACATATCCTTCTCGAATATATGTGGCCTAAATTCTAACCTGAACTCCGTCCACCATTTCCTCCAGGCTAATAGGCCCCAACTCCTCTTACTCACCGAAACCCAAATCAGTGCCAAAACAGATACTAATCACCCTAATTTCCCGGGGTATGAGCTCCTTACTTCCTTTAGATTGCACGGAGGCGTGTGCGCATACCTCCGTAGCAATCTACCCTGCACCAGACTCCCCAACTTAGAAGCTGTAAGAAAAGACATACTTTGGATGAAACCCTCTCAGGGCTGCAACTAAATTCATCTGTTGCATTTACCAGTCACCTTCTGAAAACAACATTGTCCAGCTCTTTGACTACCTTTCTAAAAAAACCGACCATCTGATTTCTGAATATCCTTCCTCTGAGGTCACTATTCTTGGTGACTTCAATGTCCATAATAAGGAATGGCTAGGATCTTCAAAAACCGATCCACAAGGGAGAGCAGCGGAGGCCTTTGCAGTCCGCAATTCTCTAGCTAATATGGTTCAGCAACCTACTTACTTTCCTCGCATCCCAACACACAGCTCAAATCCGTTGGATCTCCTTCTTACTACAAAACCTAAATGCTATAAGACATTAGTCACCGCCCCCCTTGGTCGCTCAGACCACGGTTTGGTCACTGCTTCCTGCGCAATGCAACCCGAAGTCACACAGTCATCACACCCACGTATCGTTTGGCACTACAACTCCGCGAACTGGGACGAAATGCAGGATTACTTTTCCTGATTTCCATGGCCGCCTGTCTGCTTCTCTCATCCTGACCCCTCTGTTCTCACAAAACGTCACCGAAATTATCCAAGCTGGCATGGAATTATTTATTACTTTGAATAAGGTAATGCGTCCTTTTCACTTGTTGGCATTTCTGTGGATCGAAATCTCAATTGGCACCAACATGTCACATCAATTGCAGAAGCGGCTGCTAAGAAATTAGGTTTCTTCTTCCGGGCTCGCAAATACTTTTCACCAGCTAATCTCTATACCTTATATACTTCACAAATAAGACCAGACCTCGAATACTGCTCCCACATCTGGGGTGCCGCTGCCGCTTTTACACTCGCTATCCTGGACTCCATTCAGAAGAGAGCTATACGTCTCATAGGTGACCTTACCTTCACCCAAAGGCAGCCATCTCTTGCCCACTGACGTGCCGTTGGTGACCTCTCTCTCTCTCTCTCTCTCTTTTATAGATATCTGCACGGGCACTGCTCAGCGGAGGTTTCTTCCATAGTTCCTCCAACTGCTGCCCCCAACAGATCTACCAGGGGAACAGAGCGAATGCACCATTTTACTGTCCAGGTCACCAGACATAGAACACTTGTCGTGCCCGCTCTTTTGTCCCGCGGACTTCCAAGTTGTGGAATTCCTTGCCGGAACATGTTTTTCATTCTCCTCCAAACCTTCAAGTCCAGAATTAACAAGTTGCCTCTTTCCTCCTTGTCGACACCCACGGTACGACAGTATTTAGGCTGTAAGCCCTCGTGGTGTGTTGTTGAAATATATAAAGATATTATACATAGAATGTATCTAAAATTTTACGTAGAATTTAAAAATGTAACAATATATAGATTATCCTATTTAAAATGAGCAAGTTAACATCAACACCGTGCATAACCAGAACCACGATCTTAAGAATACTTTAGTAGTGTGTTGTTTGGAGATTTTAAAAGTGCTAATTGTTGTTTGCGACTTTATTAGTGTTAGTGGGTGACTAAACAGTGTTTGTGATGTTTTGCCAACAGCTTAAAAGGATCGTAGTCTTACAAAAAGGGCTGATATGCAACAGATTATTTTAAAATTTATTTAACACTGTCCATCTATCTACAGAAGTATTTATTATTTTGTAGATAGTAAAGTTTATTTATTATTCTCTTAAGTTGTATTTAAATCAAAACATATTTAGTGGCGTGTTCTGATATTTATATTGCAAAGAATGGAATTTTGTGACCAGAATTACATAAATCTAAAGGCTTGTTAGAGCATATTTTATCTAACATGGTGCTCATGATCAACAGAACCTACATTTTTGTTATGTTTTTGTTTAGTGACGTTTTATTTCGTTTGGGTACCTATGTTGATTTTAAAACTCTTCATGCGTTATCTAAATATTTGACATCACCGTAACAAAATATTTGCGCGTATTTGTATAGTGAATTTTTCTACTTTCTTTAATCTTCCAGGTTTGAATTTATATAAATTTTCGAAACATAGAGTTTAACAGGCGCCAGCATCTGAGTTTAAGCACTCATCTGCTGACTATTGATACATTTCAGCGGTTGGAGACCGATGAACGCACAGTTGACTCCAAGCACTATTGTGTAACTTTTGTCTGTCATTCCGTTTTTGACAACAGTTAAGTTCCAACAAAAGCACAGCGGGACTGGTGAACGCATACGTTTAAACACCTATTTAACTGTTGGCGCCTAGCGAATTCGGGCAATGTATTCCCTGTACGTTTAGCTGATTTACTAGCGTGAATTTTGAACACTTACAACTAACAGGTATTTCTACTCTATATACACCCTATATATATATATATATATATATATATATATATATATATATATATATATATATATATATATATATATATATATATATATATATATATATATATATATATATATATATATATATATATATATATATATATATACATACGCTATTAGATAGAAAACTGGAAATGACTTTATAACTGGATTCCTTTATACGAGTTTAAATAAATGGGAGGCGAAAATCGAAAATTGCATCTTTTCAGTTTTTTGACAATTTTTTTAACGACAGTTGCAAGAAATTGGCTTTCGCTGCGAGATATTAAAGGGCACGAAATTTTGCAACTTTGCAGCATCTAAACCTATCGTCTATCTTCCGTAATATGCGACATCCCCCTGGTGAGGCTCGAATTTGAATCAGCCTGTATATTTATTAGGATTTTAAAATTTCCCTTTGCGGTCATTAAGAAAACTATTTATTTAGAAAATGTTAAATTTTTCCTTTCCCAAATTGTATAATTAACTAAAAAGCAAAAAAGTTTTTACTAGTTTACCAGTTTCACTACATAATATAATATAAGCATCCTTGGTGGTCCAGTAGGTAAACATTTATATTTTTCCGTACATACTGTAAATTAACATTAACCGAGGTTGTTGCATTGTGTTTGAAATTTAATGCCTACACATTCCTCCCTTCCGAAGCGGCGTAGAGTCGTCGGTCCGATGTAACATCTGATGTCGGGCACGTTAGAAATAATCTGGCACCAAACATTATTTTTTATTAAATGCCGACAACTTTTTTCAGGTAACGTAGAGATCTGAATTTTGGCATATGGTTTACTTTTAGTAAATTTTCTTTAAAAAATTAACTAAGGAGGAGATCGCGACTTGAGCGGGAACTGGGGTCCTAGAACAAATATCTTGGGTCGGTTTCGATTTTTATATGTGTACACACACACACACACACATACACATACATGTGCTCGTATGTTTGCAGGGACACACGAAAACACACCAACTTGCGGCATCTTAATGTTTGAGATGAATCGTGGTTGTAGATTTACTTCCAAATGTTGATAATTCGCGCCAAAATACTATACACACGCTCGTTTAAAAAATATTCGCAAATAAAGTGAGGTCCCGCAATTATGTTTAATGCACACGTTGTGTGAAGACCCCTTAAATATGGATTATGTTTGAAGTGTGTATAAGACCCCATAAACCATAGTGTTTTTTGTACAAAGATAACTGTGTTTCTGAATTACACATGGCAACAAAAAAACCAGTTTAAAAAAAAAACTGTCTGGCTTGTGTGCGTGTAAGAACCGACAAATATAAGAGGAAGGTTTTGTTTATTAAATGCTGTGTGGAGGTATTGTATAGTTGATCACATTGACCTTGTGCAGTTATTCTGATATATATTACTACATATATTTTTTAGTGAATTTTCCTACACTTTTGAATTTTAAAACAATTCGCGAACTAGGACCTCTAGAACCCATGTCTCTGGTCAGTTACTATCTTGATATGTATATATATATATATATATATATATATATATATATATATATATATATATATATATATATATATATATATATATATATATATATATATATATATATATATATATATATATATATATATATATATATATATATATATATATATATATATATATATATATATATATATATATATATATATATTTCTGTGTGTGTGTATCACCCCAGTAACTCAAAAAATAATGGGCCACCAAATTGGGTATGTGGCTATAGGTTATAAAAAGTCTGGACGCAGCGAGTGCGTTATCGAAGTTGTGTGTGTGTATGTTTTGTTTCTTTAACGTCGGCCTATTTCCGCGACTATGGCCAATCGCCGACGCCAGGGAGCAGTTTCACCTCACTATCCTGGAAATTTTGCCGAACCTCTGCCTTTCTGTAAGGAGGGTAGGACGGACGGCTTTACGCCCCCTCCGAAGGGCGGAATGTGCAGACATTCAACTTGCTCAAATACAATGTCAGAACCTCGGTTGATGTTACTTTTACAGTTTGTACTGAAAAAGTGAAAGGAGTACCCTGGGATCGAATCCAGTACCCTTCGGTTCAGAGACACACGTTCTTACCCCTGAACCACCGAGGATCTTCGTTATGGAAGTTAATTTACATAAAATGTTTTTAATTCAAGCAGGCATCAATTTAGTTACCGGTATAACCTAAATAGTAAAAACAATTTACCATATTTTATTAAAATACCGTATTGTTTGAAAATGTACAAAAATTTTCCGCAAAAAAACTTTAATTTTAAATGTTTCTGAGAAAACAGGTTTCTTAGCATTTAATGAAAATTCGCTACCAAAACACACTTACCGCGTCTAGTTTTTTTACGAACAGGCATCATATTTGAATTAAAAATGCAACAGTATAAAGAATGTTCCAAAAAAAAATATTTCAGTTATCACCAACGAATTATGGGCCACGCTGTGATTGTCAAAATAATTTTATAAGATGCAGCTCAAGACACCTTATAATTAACGTATACAATTTTTCTCGTATCTTGCATAATAACAATTATATTGAGCTTTACCGTAGAAATGCGTCACCCTGTATATATGTAAACAGATAAAAGCTGTAAGTAAACCCGGATATGGATTCTAGGGACCTGGTTTGTACTCATTTGAAGAAACCTTTTTCAAATTAAAACGCCGCTGTCTCCTCATTGATCAATTTTTTTTAACGAAAATTAGTTAAAAATTATAGACCGTTAAACCATAAACGTAACTAAAGCTACTGCCAAAGCATCAGAGAAAGGGTCTATTTGCAATGAATTTTCTGGAAATATTTTAGTAAAATAAAGGGCGATGACGGCTAAAGCTGAAACTTAAGAACACTCTTCTTGCAACATTTTCTTTACGTAACCCGTATTCATTTCATGTTCTTTGCCTAAATGTTGCCAATTTTTACGTTTCAAATTGCGACCTGGACGTTTTGAGGAAAACCCCAATTTTTTTTTCTTCAAATGCCTATAACATTTTTGACTTTTAACTTACAGATTAAAATTTTGGTACGTGGTTCACTTTTTATAATACAGACATACGTACCAGATTTGGTTGCCCTTACTTTGTTATTCCCGAAAGAAATCACAAAATTTTCCGGAAAACTGGGCCGCATTTCCTGGCTAACCAACTTATCCATGCCACTTGCAAAAGAAAAATGCTTACAAAATTGGATCAAAATCGTCCCATTATTTTTACCAGATATGTATTCTAGGCGCCTAGTTCCCGCTCATTTGAAGAAATAATTTCAAAATTCGAAAGTCGCGATCTCCTTAGTTAATTTTGTAAAGAAAATTCACTAAAAGTAAACCATATGCCAACATTCAGTTACCAGAAAAAAGTTATGGGCATTTAATAAAAATTCACCAGGATAAGGCACTTGCTGCGTTCAGACTTTTTTAAATTCAGTTAATTTGAAGTATAATTGCATATTAGAAAATGCTTATAACTATCGACATATAATTATTTGCGTTTATACTAGTTTTCAGTGCATTCAGTTAAACACACGATATTTCATCAGTATACATACCTATATTATAGTCTATCTTTTTTCGATTTACGTCGGATTATTTCTGAGACTGTGGTCAATCACCGACGCCAGGGGACAGTTTCTCTGCAGTGTCCTGGAACTTTGGCCGAAGTCTTCTTTTCGTAAGGAGAGTAGTGATCTTTGACGTGCCCGACATCAGATGGTACATCGGATCGACGGCTCTACGTCGGTTCGAAGGGGAGGAATGTGCAGGCATCAAATTTCAAACACAATGCCACAACCTCGGTTAATGTTAATTTACAGTATCTACGGAGAAATAGAAATGTTTACCTACTGGACCACCAAGGATGCTTATATTATATTATGTAGTTGAAACTGGTAAACTAGTAAAAACTTTTTTTTCTTTTTAGTAAATTTTATAATTTGGGAAAGGAAAAATTTAACATTTTTTAAGTAAATAGTTTTGTTAATGACCGTAAAGGGAAATTTTAAAATCCTAATAAATATACAGGGTGATTCAAATTCGAGATGTCGCGTATTATGAAAGAACGACGATAGGTTTAGATGCTGCAAAGTGGCAAAATTTCGTGCCCTTTAATATCTCGCAGAGGAAGCCAATTTTTGCAACTGTCGTTAAACAAATTGTCAAAAAACTGAAAAAATGCAATTTTCGATTTTCGCCTCTCAATTATTTAAACTTGTATAAAGAAACGAAAAACCCATTCTTAAGTCATTTCCAGTTTTCTATCTAGTAGCGGATATATATATATATATATATATATATATATATATATATATATATATATATATATATATATATATATATATATATATATATATATATATATATATATATATAGGGTGTATATAGAGTAGAAATACTTGTTACTTGTTAGTGTTTAAAGTTTACGCTAGTAAATCAGCTAAACGTACAGGGAATAAATTTCTCGAGTTCACTAGGCGCCAACAGTTGAATAGGTGTGTAAACGTATGCGTTCACCAGCCCTGTTGAGCTTTTGTTGGAAGTTAACTGTTGTCAATTTGTCAAAACGGAATGACAGACAAAAGTTACACAATAGTGCTTGGAGTCAACTGTACGTTCATCAGTCTCCAACTGCTGCCACTATACAAATAAGCGCAAATACTTTGTTACGGTGATGTCACATATTTAGATAACACATGAAGATTTTAAAATCAACATAGGTACCGAGACGAAATAAAACGTCACTAAACAAAAACTTAACAAAAATGTAGGTTCTATTCATCATGAGCACCATTTTAGATAAAATACGTTCTAACAAGCCTTTCCATTTATGTAATTTTGATTACAAAATTCCATTCTTTGCAATATAGATAAAGATTAAAGCACGCCACTGTGTTTTGATTTAAATACAACTTAAGCGAATAATAAATAAACTTAACTCTCTACAAAATAATTAAATAGTTCTGTAGACAGGTGGACAGTGTTATATAAATATTAAGATAACTAACCTGTTGCATACCAGCCCTTTTTGTAAAACTTAACACTGTTTAGTCACCCACTAACACTAATAAAGTGGTAAAGAATAATTTGCACTTGTATATTTAAATTCCCAAACAACACACTACTCTATACGTAGAATATATATATATATATATATATATATATATATATAATATATAGAGTGTCCCATGACGAAGCCTGCGATCCATTTCTCGGAAAATAGCCTTTGGAAAATTGAAAATTGGGCAGCTTTTTGTAAAACTTAACACTGTTTAGTCACCCACTAACTCGGCTAAAATATTCTTAAGATTGTGGCACTTCCGGTTAAGCACGGTGTTGATGTTAACTTGCTTATTTAAAATAGGATAATCTATATATTGTTACATTTTTAACTTCTACGTAAAATTTTAGATACATTCTATGTATAATGTCCTATACGGGGTTTTTGACATATCTCAAATTTTATGACAAGAATGACGTTTGCAGGCCTAAACATAACTAACAATTTATCCTATATGAAAGCCTTTATCATTTAATATAGGTTAGTTTCCTTGTAGAAGCAGATTTACTTTATTATTAAGACAATAAATCAATACAGGAAAATCAAAAACTTATATTGAAAATTGAATTGAAAAAATCCTTGACACTCTTTTTCTTCAAATAGAAATCCGCTGTTTTTATCATATTATCTTATTTGGCATTAAAAAGAGAGTAACGTTGTATATGGCTAGCTATGCCATATAATATATATAATATTGGCAATTTAAAATTTTATTATTGTAAAAATGTTATACGGCTTTCAAGTTTTGTTGTTAGTTGGCCATGACGGCTCAAAATAAAACTTTAGAGCACTACAGACACATCACTATTGGTTGTCATTTGACAAATACTTATTGCTAGAAATCATGGCGGTGCGATTAAATTATACGCACTAGGATTATTTTTAAGGTGTAAATATTTAGGCGGATTGCAACAAAGTTTTATCAAGAACAGAAACCGAATAGTGTTAAACGAATAATGGAAAATTACAAAACTTTTGACACCGCCAAGGCAAAAATCTATAGAAGAAAACCCATTTATCCTACTAAAAGAAAAAAATACCTACACAGGGTAACAACTTATTTTAATAAATGTTCAAAATTTCCGTTTTGAACTTCCAAACATTTTTTTCCTCTTCGAGTTAGTTCTTCATGGAAGACCGCTATAATTGAATTTGGAGATAAGCTTGCGAACGCGCCATTCACCCTTGCCATACAGTCCCCCATCGTTTTCACTGGATTGAAAAAACGATATTTATTATCGTTCCCCAGGTAAAGTAATCTAACACAGTCAAATCAGGAGAACGTGAAGGCCAGAGAAAAGGCCAGTAGTTGGCAATCTACACTTGTCATCAAATGTTCTTAGTAAATGGAAGGGTTCTGTGGGGTGGGGCGCTATCACGCAGTTAAAAAATTTGCTTGTGTTCCGCCAGAGGTAAATTGCTCAAATATTGATGATTCATCTCTTCCAGAAAATTTAAATATGTATATCTTACAAAAGTTAATACATAATTTAGAATGGGGAAATAATTTGCAATGTATGGTTAATGACTTACCATTCAAGTTTACTTAATAAATTATATTATATCAGTTTTCACAGCACAAAAGACGTTAAATTGCTATCTATTTTAAAAATTCCGGGTTCTTAGTACATGACGATTTGAATTACTCCAAAAATAAGAATTTTGTGTGTTAAAAAAACATTTTTCATAGATTTCGCTTCATCAGTCCTAATTATGCTGTCCAAAAAATCGAGAGTCGCCTTGTATCATCGTCAAAATGAATTTACAAAATTCTTTTCTACATATCCATTTCTCTCAGATGTTGAACCAAAGATATTGATAAGGATGGAAGTTGTGCTTTAACGGAATTCTGTGTATCATGCTCTTCGAGTGTCCTGTCTGCAGAGCTACTTGTCTTAAGGATGTTATTTCTTTTATGCATTTTTGCCTTCACGGTGCCAAAAGTTTTGTAATTTTCTCACTACTCCGCGAAGGTTTTTGTTTATCTGGATATCAGCAAATATTCGGCAGGTTCTTGATAAAACTTGGTTACATTCACCATATATAGTAAAGAAAATTTAATAATCTTCGTGAGTATAATTCAGTCGCCCCGGCATAATTTTTATAAATAATTGTCAAATGACAACAAATACTGAGGTTTTTGTAGTTCTCGATAGTCTTTTTTTTTTGACAGGCGTCGCCGTGATGATTATATAACAACAAAACTTGAAAGTCGTATAACATTTTTTCAATATAAAAATGTTAAATTGTCAATATTTTGAAAACTACAAAATAAGTGGCTTTTATTTGAAAAACAGACGATTTTTTAAACTCAATTTTCAATGAGAGTTTTTGATCGTTCTGTAGTTATTATCAAAATAACATCACATCACGGTTGGACTTAGGTATGGAATATTATACATAACACGTGTCTAAACTTTTGCGTTGAATATAAAAATGCAATAATATATATGGTGTCCTATCTAAAGTAAGCAAGCTGCCATCAACACCCTGTATATCCAGAAGTGCCACTATCTGGAAAATACTTTAACCAAGGTGCATCCATCGATTTCAATAAGCTGCCAAATTTAAGAAAATTTTGCAAAGTCTAGTTTCCGAGAAATCGATTCCGGACTTTCGTCGTGGGACAACTGCATATATATATATATATATATATATATATATATATATATATATATATATATATATATATATATATATATAATAGATGTGTGTGTTTTTTTAGATCTATTTAGACGCTACATATCACAGCCCCCGTACCTGCTAGAAGAAAAAGTTTTAGATCAATTTTTGGTGGGTAAAAGGCTGCTTCAATAAGCCTTACTTAGACATACAGCGTGGATCCAAAGTGTGCTTTTTGACATAAACTTCATTTTTTTCAATAGATCACTCTGTATTTTAGTCAAGTTTGGATTTCTTATTTCATTCTTAATCAATAATATGTCAAACATTTTTCTCATTTTAAAAGTTTTCGAGAAAACCCAACAAAAAACGGTTTTCATGTTCCTTTCAATAATGATTTTATTTGTCCGCAATCACAGCGTCACAACTATTATGTATTATGTCAGTATCATAACTGTTCATCCTAATATCCATGTCAAATCTTTTAAACTATGAATTTTGAACAAGGCGGATAGGGAACCACCAGGTGGCCCACGAACTCGCCTGTCCCGACACCATTCCATTTTTTTGTGGGGTTATGTAAAATATGTGGTCTATTTTGTTCAACCACGAAATTTGAAGCATTTTATTAACAAAATTATTCGTGCATGCAGAGAAATTTTGCCTCAGGTTATCAGAAATCCTTGCACTGTAGAGCTTATTAGAAAATATGACGTTTGCCAAACAGAAAATAGTCGCCAGTTTGAGCATCCTTTTTTTTACTTTGTCATCGTTAGCAATGATAATTAACTGTTATTTATATTTTTGGAATTACCTTTGAAGAACTTGGTTAAGAGAACCATAAGCATTTGTAATTTTTTGTTGCTTTGTTTGACAAAAAAAGAGTTAGGAAACCATTTAGTGAATTTTCTCAAAAAAAATTAATTGATGAGATCCCGACTTTTAAATTTAAAAAATTCTTCAAATGAGCGCTAATTAGCCCCCTAGAAGACATAACGGGATCAGTTTGAATTTTTATATGTTTATATATATATATATATATATATATATATATATATATATATATATATATATATATATATATATATATATATATATATATATATATATATATATATATATATATATATATATATACTGATTCAAATTTTGAAGAGGATGGATATAGACCAGAAGGAAATCCGCTGCATAAAAAGCCTTTATTGGAACCAAACAGCCGTAGTCAAGGTTGGCAATGAACACACATAACCGACAAAGATCCTTAGAGGGGTCAGCCAGGGATGCGTTCTCTCTCCACTCCTCTTCAACCTGTATTCTGAAAGCATCATACAGTCGTATATTGAAAGTCCCATGGACGGCCAGAAGAACAAACGAGGAGATCCTAAGAACGGTTAAAGGAGAACGTGAACTGTTGAACACCATCAAGCGCAGAAAAACAGTATATCTGGGCCACGTAATACGAAATGAAAGATACAAATTTCTACAATTAGTAATCGAAGGAAAGATCGAGGGGAAAAGAGAAGTCGGTAGAAAGAGGACGCCATGGCTTAGAAACGTGAGAGAATGGACAGGACTAAAAACTGTAGGAGACTTATTCAGCGCCATCAGAAATAGAGAAGAATGGGCACATGTGACCGCGAATATCCATTAATAGATAAGCAATAGAAGAAGAAGATGCATGTTTGTAAGAAAAAAATCTGGACGCAGTAAGTGCATTTTGGTAGCGAACTTTAATTAAATGCTTCAAATTTCAATAACTCAATTTGCTATTAACCTAAGGTTTGTTGGCTAGGAAACCAACTTTAAGTTTATTTTCGGAAAATTTTTGAACATTTTCAAACAATAAGTGGTTTTGATAAAATATGGTACATCGTTTCTACTACATAGGCTATGCCAGTAATCAGATTGATGCCTGCTCGCATTTGCTATTTAAAACATTTTAATGAAAATTCACTTCCATAACGCACTTGCTGCGTTTATACTTTTTTAAAATATAAAGTATAGCACTATTCTAAGAATAATTTTTTCTTTTGAGAAAAGCAGCAGCGTTTTTTCCTCCTCAAATATGTGTATCTAGCCCTAATTTAGACACACCAAATTTCATAAAAATAGATAATCTCCTTACAGTTTAGGTACCTATCCAAAACAAACAAATTTTTAACAATCTGTATTTCAAAAATTAGGCAAAAATAGACATATGTTTATAGATATTTTTCTTCTCTAAATTATAGACAGATTAACTCATTTAATTACTGACATCACGTTATGTAATACCCTGAAAATTAGACATATGTATGAATTATTAAAAGGTAAGTTTGGAGATTAGGGTTCAAAGGATTTAAGAAAGGTACAACATATACATTACGCACACGATATATTTATGTATTAAGCATATGCAGTGTTTGTAAAAAGTATGGAAAGGCACTCACATTTCCTAAAATATTCGTTTCCAAACAAAATGTTTAAGCAAAACCTTTTCGTCATATTTTTTTTGCTACAAACTAGCAAGATTCAAGTTTTCTGGGACAACTAGATATTTTTTTAAATAGCAAGATATGAATTTTTTTTGCACTTACGGAAAGAACATCTCCTTCTTAGCAACGGCACTATGAAAATGTAATCCGGATTAATAAGAACAAAATTCAAAAAAAAAATTAGTTTTATTAAAAATTACCTTCGGTTGGATTTCATTAATCAACTTCTTATCAAGTTACCAATAGAAAAAATGTGATAGTATTTGCAGCTGCCAATTTTAAGTATTGTTTTCAGTCAGTTATCTTTAGTTTGTAATACTTTAGAGAGCTTCATATTGGAAAATAGAGAACTTATAGAAATGAATAATTATTATTCTTATGGCAGAATTGAGCGAAAAGCTAAGAATTGAAATTTTAGTGATGTTGGGCTACGGTGACAGGAAGCTTTGTAAAGAAATGTGCATGTTTTTTCATTAGTCTGGCCACAAATTAATGAAGTGTATGTTTCCAGAACATTGAAAAAAATTAACGAAACTGGTAGTGTCAATGATAAGCCAAGAATAGGAAGACCAAAAACTGCTGTAACTGGTAATAACGCATTAGATATATTGTTGTCTCTTTATTGAACCCCTCATCTGTCTACAAATTAAGTTACTACATTACAAAGTCTGTGGTAACTTTGCTAAAAAGAAAAAGAAAACATTTCACACATACAAAGTACAGCTAGTACAGGAACTTGTAGTTGGCGATTTTAAGAGGCGTGTTGAATTTTGTTATATTATGGCAAATTTAATGAGAAGCCGGACTTTAGTAGAAATTATCGTTATTGGTCTCAGCAGAATCCACATTGGATGCTGGAGGCTCAAACCCAACGACCACAAAAAAATTATGTATGGACGGGTATACTAGACAGTAGTAATATTGGGCGGTTATTTATTTAGGGAAATCTAACATCTGAAAAGTATTTAAAAAATTTAAGAGAAGAAATTATACCACAGCAGTGGGACCAGGCAATGAAGTTTGGTTTGATAAATATGGAGCTCACAGTCATTTTGGGAGACGCGTGCGGCAATATATGGATACAGTTTTTAGAGAAAATTGAATCGGGCGCTGTGATGTACTTAAATGAACTGCTCGCCCTCTTGACTTGGCGCCATGTGGTTGTTTTCTTAGGGTCACTTGAAGAATGTTGTCTACAGAGACATACCATTAAATCTGGAAGACCTGAAAGCTGTAATTGTTGCCCAAACAAGATGGATTGTGCATTCCAGGTTAATTAGTTTAATAAATTTCTTTGAGACGCGAGTTCAATTATGTATTGATAATAATGGACAGCATTTTGAACATTGAGTTAGTTGACAAATATTATTGCTGTTTAGTTTTAGTTTTGTTTTGTCAGTCTCTTTTAGAATTAAAGTTAATAATTAAAGCTAGTTTGCCTCTCACCTGCAGTTTCACCAACGTGATGTCGACTGCTGATAGATAATGTTTATTACCTTATATACAATTTTATACTATTTTATGTTGTCGAAATTCTTTTTTACGTTATGAGAATTTGTTGTTGTCAACTTATTGACATTATTGGTTTATCGCTGGTCACATACACATTTGTGTAAAATGCATGTTTTTTGGGTTTTCTCATACGCCTTTACTCAGGTCACGTCAGGTCAGGATCACGTCAGAGTCGGGTTTGGTCAGGTCAGGTCAGGTGGTTCAGGCCTGTCTGATAGAGTGTCTTGCGCATAAACAACAACAAAACTCTGGTCCCTTCAACTTGCAATCAAGCTGGGGAACTTGGAGCAAAAAGCCGTGTTGGAGGGGACCGAACAGTATTGAGAAGAAATGTTGGAGCAAAATGTAAGCAAGGCTGCTTATATAAGTCCAACGAAGGTGTTTTTGCTGATTTGATTTCTATATTTACTTCCCCGCCCAGCACCCCTATTCACGCCAGGGGGGAGTGGGGGGGGTGATTTTACAACATTTGTTATGTTGCTTATGCGTACAGGGTTGGTTTTAAGCGTGCTTCTGTTTAAAAAAAAAAATCACTTGCGATCATCTGCACAATTACATTAATTTTTTCTCAATTTTTTTCTAATTGAACCTAATTACATTTTTGCGTATCAAGAACTAGATGCTATTTCCGAAATCACGAAAAAATCATATCTTGCCATTTAAAAAGAAAGATTTAGTTGCCATAGCAACTAAGTTGTTTACGCTAGGATAAATTGAATATCGCCACTTTGTAGCAAAAAATATGTCGAAAAGCTTTTGTTAAGATATTTTTTTGAATAAGGAATATTTTAGTAAATACAAATCCGTCCTATACTAACCCTATAAGTATATATATATATATATATATATATATATATATATATATATATATATATATATATATATATATATATATATATATATATATATATATATATATATATATATATATATATATATATATATATATATATATATATATATGTATGTATGTATGTATGTAAAATAATATATAAACTAATGCTTCCATCCCAAATATAAGTTCTGTTTCGTTTGAAGAAAAAAGTGAATGTTTTCTATGAAATTTCCCTAATGAATAAATTTAACAATTCTTCTTTGAAATATAACATACTATTGTCTGCTATAAGTGGTTAAATACACTACCTGATGTCACTGCTAACTACAACTCAACCATTCATCGAACAACTGGTGTAAAACCTAAAGATGTTAATAAGAAAAATGAAGAAGCTATTCACAAACAAGTCTGCACAAATATTAAAGTGTTTGATCGGAATAAATTCAAAGTGGGTGATGTTGTACGTCTAAGTAAAGCAAAAGCTCAATTCGAAAAGGGGTATACACCTCGCTGGTCAACAGAGTTATTCAAGATTGTTATTGTTCATTTCACAAATCCAGTAACATACTTTCTTGAAGACATGCAAGGCAAGCCTATCAGTGGAGGGGTTTACGAGGAAGAACTACAAAAGACTAAACAAATAGACATCTATCTGGTTGAACGCATCTTGAGGAAGAAAGGCAAGAAACTCTATGTAAAATGGTTGGGCTTTGATAAATCTCATAATTCTTGGATAAATTCAGATGATGTTAAATAAGCTTACTTATATATTTAATGTTATAATATACGTAGAATAAAATAAAAGTCGTTATTAAAATTAGTGTTTAACTTCTCCATATTGTTACATACATACAATTAAGTCAAGTGAACAATTAAAAATTATGACGTAAATCAATAATATCCTGAATAAACTTCTCCTGTGGCACATCAGATATCTGCAGATCGTTTCTATTCGTCTTGAGGTATTTTACTTCGGTCTTTATTCTATTAAAGAGATTTATAGAATTTGGATCATACAACATGCAACCACTTCGGAATCGGGATGTTTATTTTTAAAGTTTCTGATAGCTCTTCGAAAACTTTTTTTCTGGGTTCATATAGCATGATACGGGTAAGCGGCGTCTTTCTCATTTATTGAAAGTAAACCAAACACACTTATTTTTCCAGGATTGCTTGATTTTGGAGACATATCTTCAAGATGTTTTGTGACTTTAGCATCTGTTTCTCGCATACGCTGCACTTCATTCTCTATCTCCATTAATTTCTCTTCAATTTCTTTAAGGTTTTCCTTGTATTTTTCATTAAATTCGTTTACAAAAAAATCAAAAATAATTTTGTTGATCTTTTCATAGAAACGATTGGATATCCAACAGGCTAAATTTAATATCAAATCTTTGCAGACATATGTACCAGATATCAAGTTGTTTTTAGTCTGAGCTCCACCAATTTTTACCAAGTATGTAGCAGTTGTAGGTGCTAAGTCAACTCCTTCTGCTGAAACATTTGGACTAACGGACTTCGGTTGGTCCAAATGTTCCACCAGCTTGTTGTTGTAATAGGCAATTAAGTCTTTGGTTTTCTTATTTTCCAACCAATGATGCAATATTTGCTCACCATTTTTACAAAGTTTAGTTGCATTAAAATAACCAGTGTTCTTATTAATAATTAATTGAAAATCTCCAAATAAACCATACCAGAAGATGTCTTTAATTTGCTAGTAGCACACATCACTTAATGTAGCCATTCTAAACACACTATTAAACACTTAGAAACTCAAGAGCAGACTGAAGCACGTTTTACTTCTAAGACAACTAAATTTTGAATGAGCTTAAGAGTGTGTACGACAATTTATAGCTGTTGACCCCACTCTACGGCTTAACACTATGTTTATTTCCAACCACATTAGTCGCTCCAACATCCATCTGCTTTCGGCTTCTGCAAACTCCAAAGCTTTTGTGTAAATCTCATCAACCAATTCACTAAATATACTATTTTAAAAATTAGTTGAAACTGTGACATTTTTGTTTTTAGTATTGCATGACTTAATTTCTTTTCTCTTTCGGCTTTGGAGCACATACAAACCACATAATTCCAAGTTCATTTTAATTTAATTATGTTTAGCTAAAGCGGTTTCAATCAGATGAAACAATGTATGTTTCACAGTATCCAAGGCAAGTCTTATATCATTACCATCTATGCTAATACGATAGGTGGCCACTCTATTTTTAAAAGCTTGAACTAGCATATGCACTTGTTCAACTTGCCATGGCTCACATACTTTTGATTTGTGAGCTTCATTACGCAAGTGACCAGAAAATTCATTCTTTTTCACTTGTATCTTAACTACGAGTGCTTAACTAATGTATAAAACTCACGTGTTTAGTTTATTTATATATATATTTATATATATATATATATATATATATATATATATATATATATATATATATATATATATATATATATATATATATATATATATATATTTATATTTATATTTATATTTATATTTATATTTATATTTATATTTATATTTATATTTATATTTATATTTATATTTATATTTATATTTATATTTATATTTATATTTATATTTATATTTATATTTATATTTATATTTATTTATATATATATATATATATATATATATATATATATATATATATATATATATATATATATATATATATATATATATATATATATATATATATATATTTCTTAACAAACATGTTTGCGATACATATATTTAAGTACAGTGTAATATTTAGCACAAAAGTAAATTAACATAAATAAAGTTAGACATAAGAAAACCAGTTGATATAAACAATGAAATATAATTTGAGGTAAACAGATAGGAATTATTTAATACAAGAGTTCTCCAATCAGATGTCTCACCATGTGTACCATTAGCAAACAGAAACATAAGTTTGTAATACACCACTTCTGACTTGCTTCTGGACTTGTTGTACATTGAGAGTTGGATACGCTCATCATTGTGTAGATGTGTTGTTGGAAGACCAGACCATTTCGTGCAGTCATCGAAACAGATTCTTACTTCTTTCACATTTGGTGGTTTGTAAATATAAAACACATTTTGACATAGTGCTGTTAGGATGATGAAACTTGTTTTAAGATCAGTCATTGTATATCGTGTGTATTTCTTTGAAACGATCGAGTACTTGCTTCTTTGTAAAGTGTAAGCACTGTAACATACTAACTCGGAATGAGGAATCATTTAACATGACTTTTATAAGCTTTACAACCTCCTCGTCACGTGGTAGCTCCTTCTTATTAACACATTTAGGAACATCAGCAACACAATAGAGGAAATCACTAAGTCGAATATCAAAGTTCAAATCGGTTAGAAACTTCAGCTTTTCGTTGATGATTTCAACCAGATCTAGTAGCCGTTGAACTGCGTCTTCGTTAAATAAAAAGTAATAGAATCATCTGAGATTGATATACCTTTACTGTCTAATATTTTAATAGGTTTGACGGTACATATTCCAATATTTTCAGGGTCGATCTTATTAGCTTTGGTGAAGTACTCTTCAGCTGTGTTTTTCAATGTTGAAGTAAAATAATCCCATTCCCATGAACCAGATGAGATTGTTATATTTTGTTTGGTTGATATAGACTTGTATTTACAATTTTAATTATTGAAATCAATCCGGCCGCTTTTGATATACCAATTGCAACACTTAGACCTGGAGTAATGGCATACCTTATTTCCAGCAGCATTCTACTTTCTTGCTTAATATCACTAATATTCTGCCGCAGAGCTGCATCAATTTGGCCCCAATAACAATCTTCACAAACATTGTTATTAATAGGTCCGTCGTTAACATCCATATCATGCATTTTGAACAGAACAAATACACTAATATATAACTCCTGTGAGTAGACTACAGACAAAGACTGATGTACTTGCTTGCCACCTAATGTTTATATACACTTATACCCCCCTTTTGACTTATTAAACTCATTTAACCATCATCGGTGTTGTTGTTTGCATTTTTATACTGAAAACTACTAACTAACTAACATAACATATTTATATACTCGATTGAAAGAGCCCCCCCTAGAGGTTGTTCTCAGTTTGCATCTGTTGGTTGAAACTCCCACTTTGAATTGTTATTGAATCTCATTTAACCGTCATCGTTGTTGTTTGCATTTTTGTAGAAGGTCACATACATTTGTAGGAGGCCACATATATTTGTAGAAGTTCACGTACATTTGTATATGAAAACACATTATTCATTTCCTGTTACACAACCTCATTTTTTGTTACATGTTACATACTGTAGTCGACGCCATTCTCAGTTTGCAATTGGTTGTGGCTATGTTACCATGTTGTCAGATTTAGCATGTCTGGCATTCGCACATTCTAAGTATTTTTTAGCTGTTGCTATGTTGCCATGTCTGGCATTCGCATATTCTTAGGATTTTTGTTTGTTGCTATGTTGCCGTATGTAGCATGCCTGGCATTCGCATTTTTAAAATCTGCTTGCTGAGCCGAGTAAAATGATACCAAACATCTAAGGCTTAGGCCAAAAACTCCAAAGTTTGGTTTGCGCATGCGCATATGTCAAATTTAAATTCTGCTTGCCAAGCCGAGTAAAATGACACCTCCCACTTATAGCTTAAACCAAAAACTAAAATGTTGAGTTTGCGCCTGCGCCACCCTTCATTTTCCAAAATGTCACACTTTGCAAAATCAAAATGGCGGAGTCTCTTACTTTGACTGGTGGCGCCAACTACCGTCTAAAATTTTAAATTCCCCAGGTTTTTAATTCCGGTCGGCCATCTTGGCCGCCATCTTGGATTACGTCATCTCAAGTTAAAGCAAGCTTACGTCACACTTAAGACAATCACCATGCTCAGTAGCGGGAGGCGGAAGGCGGGAGGCGGCTCCAGAACCCCTCATCTATACCTACTATTAAAATATAGCATATGCGCATGTGCAAATAAACTTTTACTTTTTGAGTTAGAAGGCACATGTGGGGTATCATTTTAAACGTCTTGATGGGTAAAATTAGTATATGCGCATGCGCAGACCAACTTCTTTATTTTTATGGGTAGATTTTAACTGATTTACAGATTCTATCATTTCGAACTAACCTAACAAAATATAGTAGACATACTATGTGGATTCTAGCGAAAAAAACCTATGTTATTTCTTATGGAGGTGAATTTTGCAAAAAGTTGTCCCCAGCTGTAAACTACGCATGTGCAAGGTCAGGTTAGGTCAGTTTACATATAGACTGTTATCATCCATGCAACTGCGAGGTTTGCAACAGCTCTTACCCTAAACAGACCAGATAATCTGTCCAGGTTGGCTCTTGTGCAGGTCTGTTCAGGTCAAGTCAAGTTAGATCACTTCAGTTTACATATACACTGTTATCAACAATGCAACAGCGAGGTGTGTAAGCTTGTCTAACCGATGGATCTAAACAATGTCTGCAATCCTTCGTAAATGATATTTGTAAATATAGGAGCTTATGAGAATAGTTGCGTGAAAATGCCTCAAGTCTGGTAAGATAATATGGATTAGTCATTTAGATTATGCGTAAGGTCAGGACACTTCAGTTTACAAATACACTGTTATCGTCAATGCAACTACGACGTTTGCAACAGCTCTTGTCCTAAACAGACCAGATGATTTGTTCCGGTTGGCTCTTGTGCAGCTCTGTTGAGGTCAGGTCAGGTCAGGTCGGGCCAGGCCGGGTCAGGTCGTGTCAGGTCGGGTCAGGTCAGGTCAGGTCAGGTCAGGTCAACAGCAGTTTGCAACAGCTCTTGTCCTAAACAGACCAGATGATCTGTTCCGGTTGGCTCTTGTGCAGGTCTGTTGAGGTCAGGTCAGGTCAGGTCGGGTCGGGTCGGGTCGGGTCAGGTCGGGTCAGGTCGGGTCAGGTCGGGTCAGGTCGGGTCAGGTCGGGTCAGGTCAGGTCAGGTCAGGTCAGGTCAGGTCAGGTCAGATCACTTCAGTTTACATATACACTGTTATCATCAATGCAACATCGAGGTTTGTAAGCTCGTCTAACCGATGCATCTAAACAATGTATGCAATACTTCGTAAAGGATATTTGTAAATATAGAAGCTTATCAGAATAGTTACGTGAAAATGCGTTGGTAAGATAATATTGATTGGTCATTTAGATTATGCGTAAAGACAGAACACTTCAGTTTACATATACACTGTATCAATGCAACTAAACAATGTATGCAATCCTTCGTAATGGGATAAATATATAAGTTTATGAGAAAATGTGTCAAGTCTGGTAAAATAGTATTGGTCGGTCATTTAGATTATCCAGGGTGCAACGCGTGGGGGCGACCAACCCTTACACCCTAAATAAAAAAAGACAGTTTTATAAGAACTTTTATTTTTATTCGAGATTTATATTAAATATAAAATACACAAATACAGAAAATTTTAATTTTAAGTTAATAGTTGATACATTGCTTGTATTTATAGTAACAGTTTTGTTCTTTTTCTAACACAATGGTCTTCATCACCTAGGAGTTTCCTTTTTATTCTTTCAACAAGCTCTTCTGAATCCGAAAAAGATATGACCCCAAGGAAGTGTATTATAGCTTCCTTTTATCAGATATCTCTTATCGCCACGAGGACCTAATGCATATTTTTTTTTGTTAACAACGTTTGATACTTGGTGACTTTTGAGTATAATTAGCTTCTGTTCAACAACATTTTCAGACTCGTTATTTAAAGATGTTAAATAATCATCAAATGTAATTTGATTCTTTACTATACCTCTTTAACCCCCTTAATTTTTTTACATCGTCCAGACCTTGAACTCTAATGGCATACATCTTCGACCGCAGACGAGCAAACTCAGTCATGATCTTCCCCGCCATTTCATCTTTCATCAGACCCAGCACTTTTTTTTTATTTACCAGAGGCATACCATAAATATTATCTTCTGGATAGTTACTGGTATCGAATCTAGTATCACAATCACGTTTGATGTGCTCATAGATGTTGGAGCATTCTATTAAATATATAAGCAAGTCGGTATCAGTATAGGTCGCTTTACATTTGTTTCCAAATAACGTTTTCATATATTCATAATGGAATTCGTATATTTTGGTTTTTGCGATATCTTATATAGCTTGACCCACATAAATAGGTTTGTTGAAGAATATCTCGCTTTTGTTAAGCTCAATAGCTACCAAATTTTCACTGAAAATCAATGAACTTTTAAACTCAGGTCTTACAATCAAGGCTTCTGCTCCATACCGACCTTTCCATTGCAATAATAATTTAACGATGCTATGTTTTCTTATATTTTCCATAGTTTTTCCAAAAACAGCATTATTCATTAACTTAAACAGGTTTTTCTCGAATTCATTTTTGGCATCTGTCCTTAGCTTAGTACTCAAGTTAATGTAAGACTCGAGCCATGTAGATTGTTTACATTCTTATACCTGATGAATATGCTTCAGTTTCAATCCATGATTCAAGGCCTGTTTTAAGTTGCGATAATGTAGGACATATCGTTCTTTATCGTATACAGTAGCCATCAACTTTTTTCTGTAGAACATAAAGCACTTCGATGCTCAGGGCAAAATGGTAGGTCTCTGTGTGCATCATGCAGTTCTTGAGGATACTCTAGGTCAACTTCTAAGAGATAACCATTATCACCATAATCATTAATATTCATAACATCGAAATTTGTGGGATCTACCCATTGAAATTGGCCAAATGACAGAGATTCACCCATAACCCAACCATACTGGTTCTTGAGATCTGCAAAGAGAAAGTAGGATGTTGATGAACCAGAATTGTATTCAGCTTATTATTGGCGTATTTGAGAGAACATTGACTGAGTCCACCCCTAATTCCACGCTCAACGAATAGCAGCATGTCATTATCAGTAAGCAATTATAAAGTAACACCTGTATGCTTTAAGATACAGTCCCAAGTATACCCTAGAAGAGTGTAATAGTGAGCTGGATCTAACCCATAGGTGCTTAGACAGCTGTCTCGGAATTGCTCGAAGACATCAGCCAGTAGTAGAACATTTGTCTTCAGATACAAATCAGAATATTGACCCAAATTTTCACAGTTAAACTCTATCCATATTTTCTTGGCATGCTCAAAATTATCTTGATTGATTTCACTATCAGTCACTTTGTTATAAAACTTTGATTTATCTGGTAGCGACGTTTCCTGAAATTTGTCTTCATCAGTAAAATAGTCATATGGGTATACACACTTACGTGTTAATAATTTTAACTTAGTTTCTTCTAAGTCGGAGTATTGTGAAATAAGTCTGGGCATTCAGGTAAGTATGAAATTAAGGTTTCTATTCCTGAAACCATGAATCGGAATGAGTCAATAAATCTGAATTTTATTAGAATCTAATTTTAATGTTTAGTGAAAGATATGTATCGTTCTCTATTAATAGGTAACATATCAACTTTTTCTTCGATATCAGTAGCCAAGTTCTTAATAATAAAGTGTGAATCATATCCGCTAAGGTTACGCAAAACAACAGGCACTAAGATACTGTCCTGGAATCCTATGTTACCATCTTGATGTGCTGGTCCTCGATAATTTGTTGTACCACCCATATTATTGTTATGAGAAGCTAGGTGAAAGTGTTTTCTGACCTTTTTATCTTCAAGGTTAAAAAGTTTTTCTAATATATGACAGTGTGTGGCTATATCATAGTTCAACTGTTCATCTGTGGTTAGAATGTCGATTGGTACAGGGCACAGAAATACGGTTTCCAAGTTTTCGGCAAAACTCTGAAGCTCCCGAGTAAACCAGTTGATGCAATCTTGTCCACGATAAGATCGGCAGAATGATCAGGAATAATCATATGAACACTTTACATAATATGCGATGGTGCATGGTTGATGATCTTGATATGTATTTTTATCCTGGACTGGGATTAGCAGGCATTCTAGATCCGCATAAATTATAAATGGGGCTTTCGATTTATTTTTAAAGTTGATAAATTTAGTTTCTTCTGTGGGTAAAGATATTTTACACTTATTAATTTGTATGCAGTCTATATAACGCCTGTCACTTGTAGTTGCTGTATGGTAGCAGCGATCACAGAAATAAATCTTATGTCCGTGTTTACTTAACTGTCTTGAGAGAAGTCGCGATAGGCTTTTGATCCAAACATAATGATACTTGGGTAGTGGTCCTTCTTCATCATTATCATCGTAATAACAGTTTTGTATCAGTAGTAAATTTACATGTTTGTCGCGCTTGTTTTTACTTAAAAAGCTAGGTAATACAGTAAAACCAGCCTTTACCGCTTTTATAACGTAAACATTAATGGATATACCATTTTGTTTTTAAAATGTTGGTATCTGCCTCATCGTCATTGGAAACTGTATACCTGTTAAATTTAAAACTTTACTTGGCTGAGGATACTTGGTAACAGGTTGGGATCCTTCTCAACAGGATAAAGAGCTGATATAACAGCCCACGCAAAACACTTGTTATCACCGTTTTGTACGTTTACACAGGCCCTCTTAAGAGCAATTTCACGCGGTAGTTCAATATATGATAATCCAAGCTGATGGGTAAATTTATTTATATTCTCTTGCAAATTAATTATTGTTGATAGAGCCCAACCGCTGTCTCTTTAGTGGAACTCTTCCATGTCCTTTAAAATAGGGTAGTAGGGTGGTGTACGTTCATATTGTACCAGTCTTGTAAGTTGTCGCCTGAATATATCGGAGAGTTTTTTGTTTTGAAGTAATTTAATTCATACACCTGTTCATCATTTCTTTAAGAGTGAACTCTCCACAGAAAATGGTGTTTACCTTAATGGTTTTTTTCTTTTTTAAGTTCACTTGATATTCTTCTATTTAATATAACTAAGGCATCTTCTAAAAATTTCTTTAGATCAATGTGTTTCAGGTTGATAATAATACCAGTTTTAATACAAGCTTTAAATGCTGCCATACCATCTTTCCATTGCACTCTGATGCTGTTTCTTCTCTAGGCGTAAAAGTTACTTGAGTCTTTTTGATATTATAATACATGGCTTTAAAGCTCTTTGCTTGGCCAATTGCAGCTATCAATTTATCTTTCTCACCAACTCCTTTAGCTTTGCTCAATAACTTGGTTAGGTTACGAATAGTGAGGTTGCATTTCATCACACCAGAGTTGACATTAGGATTTTCTCTACGCAAATCTGATTTAATTTCTTTGATAATATCCAAACCCATTATTATTGTTAAACCACACTTTCTTCTAAACATCAAGAAGCAGTACTAAAATGATGCGATCTATGTACGATACAAGAATCCAATACAACTTTTTTGAACTCGAGCTGCTGCAACTAGTTTTTACACAATGAAAAAACATAATGACAGTTTTTGTATGGATCACATATTATAGATGTATAATTAAGAAGGTATTAATATTTAGATAAACTGAAAGAGTAATTACAATGATAGTATTTAATGAAGTTGTAGAATGTTTTTGATAAATAAACGGTTAATTGGCACCTAAGCATAAAGGTTCTCTAAAACCATAACATAATAAAAATTTTTTAGTCACTGAGATGGTGCACACCAAAGCAACTATTTGAAGACGTAGACGAAAGTTTATCGCCTTAACCAGCTACGACAAACCTCTCGTATTGATAAAATTAATATTTGTTTTTTACCATCACAAATATCATACAGAGAAGCGTACAGTAATCAAATTCAGCTAATATAAAACAATAATTTTAAATAACAATAATCACCCGAAAACATACCTTACATTGTTGAATATAATATATGAGAACCGTCTGATGAAAGGCGACGGTAGCTCTAATCTAGTGAACACATCCTGAACTAACCGTGTGTTTATGATACATTTATTCACGCTAGGAATCGGAGAGTAAAATTTCAAGTCCCCAAGAAAAACACATAAAATGTCGTTTTTCTCCAAAACTATACATTTTAGCGAAAAAATAATAGTAAAAATCTCCCTCTTCCCTGCAGCTAATCCCTTTAGCGAATTCCTAAAAGCTGAAAAACATAAGCCTAATTTTAACCCCCTGTAAAAAATGTATACCATCTAGTTAAGTTTCCATAAAGAATAACCTAATTAATAATATTTATATAACCGAATTTTAACATAATGATTTGATTACGCTTTGGTTTTTTACTAATAGGTTGTAAATAGTGATAAAACAAAGACGTTTGTATAAAATACGCTATTTGAGTTACCTGAAAAAGAAATTGAAACCTATAGTTGAAGTATCATAAAATGAGCAACCTATTTCAATACAAATAATTATTTTAGAAAAAGTTCAGTCCTGTCAAATACATTACCTGCAACCAACAATGAAAAACTGATATATTTACATTATAATACAATTTAAAACGCTCACTTAGAAATAACTTTGCTGTGCAGAACGTATAAATCAATTAAATCTACACCCTTTTTATTATACAAAAAAAAAAGTATCAAAGTTAACATTGTATTAAACGGTTCTCTAAGTCAATTCGTATGCATCTGCTACTCATATGAATGAATATAATTTTAGGAAGAAAATATGTGACTAACATGATAAATAAAATAAAGCGTCAGAGAAACGTATTAATTTATTTAAGCAGCAAAAGACGCATAACTGATTATTTTCTAAGTCCATAAGAAAATTTGTAAAATAGAGTTTTTCTTGAACACTATATATTTTAACGAAAAAAAAATGGTTCAATGCTCCTTCTCACCCCATTTGGTGCAGCAGAATAGTATATGCATAGTTTTAACTTTTTATTTAAATAATTTTCTTCTTTCACCTACCATATGCCTAGTGCCTATAATTATTATCAAATGTTTATCTTACAACTGCACATAATAAACTGTAACTTACATTTAAACTTGCACTACATTTTAGCAAGATGAAATGTGTAAAAAAGCAAAACTGCTTAAAGCCTTCACAACTTCACCCCTCAAAAGCAATGTACACATCTATGTGGTTTTGGAATAGCAGCATATAAATTACATATTGAGAAACGACTTTAATACCCAAAACCGCGATATCAACTCATGCTCAAAACTATTAATGCGTTGAGAAATTCCACTACATATATCTGCAAGCCTGTACTATTTGTCTTCAGTGTGTTATTCTGATTATTATGGCATTTAGTCTGCATCTGAAGTGATTATTTTCTAGGTTTATAAGAAAAAAATCAATAAAATGACATTTTTCTCATCTTATAAAAAAATTATTTAAAAATGCCCCGCTCACCCGCTTGCCTGTTTTAGTTTAGCTGAACAGCATATTTCAACCCTCTATCTGGAAAATTTGGTTCCACGAGGATATGACACACTCCTACATATATGTCCGATTATAAAACATTTACTATTTGACTATACATTGATTGTTGTTGCCCTTACTTGGTGAAACTGGTCCATACTACATACAGACTTGGACACTACTTCTCTCGTTTCACTGTTGGGTTTTGTTTATGTAGGTGAAGGGCGTAGCCAGCGCGTAAGCTAACTGAAGCAAGGGACCCTTATGAATTCTAGATGTTCTCGGATGTTGTTCAACGTTTCTGTGACAGAAACTACGCATTTTAGAGAAAAAATAATTCCCTCTCCCATGCAATCCCCAGTCAAATTTGATGTAGATGAACACCATGCATCTAATTACAACCCTTTATCTAGAAAATTTCCTCTCCATAACACCCCCCTCCAGCATAAAGTACCTAGTTACCTATTTTTATAACACATTGATTATACTACTATAAATTTCTTGCTGGGAGATTTCAATGGGCCCAGGTGATCTATGGGATAGGAGAACAAAGGCAAGTCTTCTTTGTGGAGGGGATGTAAGAATCCTTCCCGCTATCCCATTTTTCCCATGATGATTTCACACACTTTCTATGTGTTACTTTACTTTATCTAATTCTAATAAAACTTCGTAAATTATTTTGATTTATAGAGATTATAGAGCATAACAAAATCCAAATTTATAAGTAAATGAAAAACTAAGTTATATATACCCATTACTAGAGTATAAGATTGTGTATAAAGAATTACACAGTCATTCAAAAACCAATTTAGAAATGAATTTATTACTTAGGTTTATATTTTACTATTAGAGAAATTATTTGATTAGTGGAGCCAGAAAACATATTTATTTGAGGACCTTGCTGCAAGAAGGGTGCAGCTCCATTTTTTGTAATTGTTGGGAAATTTAAAAAAAACTGTTTATTTTGTTAATATTAGTTTTTAACCAATGAGCACATTTTTAATCGATTAAAGAGGGGTTGGGTCAAGATTTAAGACTATTTTGAACTCAATAATTATTAAATTAATAAGTAAAAAAATATATAAAATATTGGAACTGCATCATTCTTGCAGAAACTTTGCGTACTTATCACAAATTTTGACAAAAAAAAACGAAACTTCGCAGCGAAAACTCTTTTATTAGGTAATGAAAGTCAAAAGAAGATGGTTTATCATGTCATATAAAAGACAAAAAAATACAAATTTACGTATTAGTGTCAATGACCAAAGATTAATACAAAACATACAAACATTAAAAAAACAAAATAATGCACACACCCTTCATTGGGTTACAAAAGTCAAACGAATATGGTGGGTATATGAAGTAGAGTGTTAAATCAAACAGGTTCGGATTAACAAAAAAAATAACCATTAAAAAAACTAAATAAACGTTATCACACGCACACACGAAACCCACACTTCAGTCATCTGCTTGGTCGTCGTCCTCTGTCCCAGATACATTTTCGAGTACTTGGGACTATAAAAGAGCTTCACTTGTAAGTCCGTTGTAAAAGGTCATTTGGTCCAAGGGAACAAATCGTGTAGCCAACTGGACAACGTCCATGTACTTCGCTTTCTTCAAAGGAATTGGTTGACTATAGACTGGGATATCTACGTCCATTTGAATATTATCGTTTTGAATGTCCCTTAAGATTTGAAACTCGATAAAAATTGGAAGACCAGTAGAAATACTCAAATATGGTTCAAGTGTTCCTTACTATACTCAAAAATACGATATTTTGAAATTTGGAATCTTGTCTTGTTAGCGCTCGTGATTACTTTTTTGAAATGGCCATCAAAGTGAGTACTAAAGTTAAAGATCATGTTTTGTTTCACTAAAATAGGAATAAACTGTTTAGCTACTTGCTTGATATAATTAGCGTATTGTTGAGGATTAAACACGTAGTCTTTTCTTCTTAAAAATTTCTCAATAACCCCGAAGCAGCGATCACACGGCAGGAAGCTATGACCCGGCTCAGGAAAGTGATGGACAACTTTTTGGATGGACGTTGTTCGTACAAGTAAAGACAAAAACTGCATCATTGTTGAGTTTTTGTTTTGCCTCGCAGCGTTATCCGAGAACAGGTACAAAATCTTGACGTTTTGAGGAAGTATGTTGGTGATGTAATGATATAAGAGTGACACTACCTCATTTGGCGATTTTCGAGCTGTAGTTTCATCGTATAAATAAAAGTGCGCTTTATTTGTCTTTCCAGAATGGATGCAAAAGTTGTATGTCCACAACTGACGTTTGTAGAAAGCTTCACCAACAGGAACTTTCGGTAAGGGGAGATTTGGCTGATAGTCAAAGGTTAAAACTTCAACTTCGTCATTATTTTTACACAATGCAGTTTTTTTCTTTTAGCTCCTTAAAAAACAAGTCGGCCTTAACTACGTGGCTCTGCTTCTCTAATTCCAACTCCTTTCTTTCATTTTCGTCGAGGGTCACATCTTTAAGTTTGGTATGGAAAATGTGACATTTCTTACACGTATCCGAGCGATGCGCGCCAAAACCATAGTTAAAGTTCTGTTTAAAAAATCGAAAATAAAAGTCATAGGGTACTTTAGGTTTATTTTCGGGTTTACTTGCACTTTCTGGTTCATAACGTTCCAAATAAAGTTCATGCATTTTTTACACTCAGATCCGGAGACAAGTAAAAACGACGGGACTTGTTTCTACTATAGTGGGACTCTCTCCTGGGAAAGCTTTTGATATGCGTGGTTACATTTCGCAGTGTATCCTGTGATTTTCGGTTAGGTCTAGTTTTATGTTTTCTCTTGTTACTAGGCAATGCGGCCACGAAAAGTTTGCGCAATAAGGTCCACACGCTTCCTTGAAATACCGTGAATCGAAACAAAAACATGTCTACAAACCCGTTTTGATTGCTGGCCCAACTTTACAAAATACATGTGAGAACAAGTACGCCCTGCTCTTTGATTAGTTTTTTTTTTGCGAATTCTATGAATACAAGTTGTCTGAATTAATCCTCCCAAATATATATTTTGCAAATGTCTGTCACCTATTTTGTTAAACTTTTCTAGGATACTGTTTCTTGTTTCTTCACCCACATTCTGAAAACACTTGTACCTGCAGTTGCAGTTAGTTCCAGTTGATCTCGGCCCCTTCTGTACTCCTTTCCAATTCGTATATTTTTTTTTTCTGCAATAGCTTTTTTCTTTATATTTCTTTTTCAGGCAGCGGAATTGGAACTTTTTCTATTTTTTGTTACACGCAATGTGGGCTCCTCCTGGGGACCAACCTGATGTATATCCTGGAGCTCATCTGTAGGCTCAACCGGCACGTTAGCTTGTTTTTCCAAAGATGTGCTTTTTTTAGTTGAATACTTCTTTTTAAGTGAAGCCAGGACCTCATCACTTTCGTCAGAGCTTATTGGCACAATGGGTCGTTTTGGCAAAGAAACTGGTTTCTTCTTTGTACTTCGTTTTCTACATGACGGTCCGGCCACCTCAGGAGCAGAGGTTTCATCTGAACTTGTAGGCTCATATGCTGAGTCACTAGGTGTAAATGGATCTGACTCGGTTTCACTCATTTTAAAAAAGTTTAACGAACAAAATTGCGGGGAAATTTGTTTACAACCATGTGGCAGTGACCCACACGGGCGAGAAACAAAACAAAACTAAATTTAATATTAAAACCAGTTACGGTCAAATAATCTGTACCGGGGCGAGACATCGCGGATTGGAAGGTACATCCGAAACCCCAACGAACACGCACGATCGTTTGTTGCAAAAAGGATGCAGCTCCGGAGCTGCACCTTTCTTGCACCAAAAAAATAAGGATGCAAATACAAAAATGCATAAAACTTCTTTATTAAGCATCGGATCTGCATCGTTTTTGCACCAGTCGATCCGCCGTAATGTTGGGCATATAACGTATATTTTAACTCAAGATGGCCAACAAATGGAGCTGCACCCTTCTTGCAGCAAGGTCCTCATTTGTTTTTTTTTTAAGCAAGGTTTTAAAATCGTCATCGACAGCGTCCAGCAATAGTTTCAATTACATGATTTTACTGCTTAGGCCGCTTAATTGAGTACTTTCCGGTGCTCTTTTATTGGAGACAAGCAACCTCATTACCGTATTTTTAAAAGTATAGCAGTTAATATGAAGGTTCTTTAAAAATCTACTAAAAACTATTTTTGTCGTGAATAGAATAAATGATAATATACATGTGCCATCTCTAGTTTTTTGTAGATTATAAAACTTTAAACCCTTAAAATAAATATATTTTTTTGTTTTAGCAAAACTTCGTGACTTTGTTAAAAGAATTAAAGACATCACTTAATACCAAAGGTCTTCTGCTTACTGCTGCTGTAGCTGGTGCCGCATTTTCAACTGATAAATCTTATGACGTTCCTAACGTTGTGGCGTAAGTAGATTTAATATATATATATATATATATATATATATATATATATATATATATATATATATATATATATATATATATATATATATATATATATATATATATATATATATATATGTATATATATATATACTACAACTAGTATCAATAATTGTTAAAATTTATTAATAAATTTATCTTTGTAGAAATTTGGATATGGTAAACGTCATGGCTTACGACTTCCATGGTGCATTTGAACCATTTGTAGGTCATGTAGCTCCTCTATATGCTTCTAACTTGGATGTAACAGATGCCCAGAAAGAGTTAAATGTAGCTGCTGGGATAAGCCACTGGATAAAGAGAGGAGCTGATCCTCAAAAAATAAATCTCGGTCTTGCTTTGTATGGACGTACTTTTACTCTAGCAGATCCTAAAAATACGTCCCTGTATGCTAAAACATATGGTGGTGGAGAAAACGGGCCATATACCAATGCAAGAGGTATGATTGGTTATAACGAGATTTGCGAATTCCACAAGGATATGACTCGCGTGTGGGATGGTGAACAAAAAGTGCCACATAAGATCAAAGGTGACCAGTGGTATGGCTACGAAGATGCTGAATCCTTAGCTCTGAAAGCTGAATTCGCCAAAAAATGGAATTTAGGGGGTGTCATGGTATGGTCGCTCGATACTGATGATTTCATGAACATATGCGGTGAAGGAAGATATCCTCTTCTTACGTCGATTAATAAAGCTCTTGGTCGTATTTAAAATTCTTTATTTATTATTTTAAAGCAATTTATATAAATAAATTACTATTTTAATTACAAGGCACAAACGGTTTTTTGAATTAAAAAAAAAGTATACCACTACTATCCACTTCAATGTTAAACGCCACCAATAGTAAACCTGACAAGGTTCTATAAATACTTTAATATGCTGTCTTAATCTTTTATAATCTGTTGTATCCACTTATAAGAAGGTAACGATTGTAAGACTCAAAGAAAATTAATAAAATCGCGATATTGTGTCGCGTTCGCTATACTTACTGAGTTTTTAAAATTATTAATTAGAGATATGTGACTCCATGGAAATAGTTCAACTCATAACTTTATCCGACTGGCAACTAAAAATGTACCGGTTTTAATTCAGAACATGTGTATTTGGAGCCTAGTATCGTAAATTCGATTCCCAGTAAAAGCGTTATTTTACTTATTCATGGCATACTTACTGAAAAAAAAAACATCAAGCTAGGTTGTGAGTTTTTATTGTTGGAGTGAGTTAAATGTCTGCCCGTTCCACCCTTTGGAGGTGGTATAACGCCGCTAGTCACGTGAATAATAATATAATAATAATAATAGCACCACATCGGTAGGTGGTAGTGGACTTTTCCTTTACGTGATTGTAAAGGATTTTTTCACGCCCAAGGAGGTACCACCCCTTTACATCAAGGCGCCGGTGAAGTTCCAACGAACGTTTCCGGTTCTGGTGTATAGGCGGTTACCCTTATAAACAAAAAGGATGTTGGCTCCTCCTTGTACAAAATATTCCGGAGATAAAATACCCCTCCATTTGAATCTCCGGGAGAGGGGTGTGCAGGGGGCGCCGGTATCAAGATTCAACATATCCATCACGAACATATGTGGCCTAAATTATAACCTCAACTCCTTCCACCATTTCCTCCAGGCTAATCAGTGCCAAAACACCACTAATCACCTTAATTTCCCGGGGTATGAACTCCTTGCTTCCTTTAGATTGCATGGATGTGTGTGCGCATACGTCCATACCAATCTACCCTGCAGCAGACTCCCTAATTTAGAAGCTGGAAGAAAAGACATACTTTGGATGAAACTCTCTCTCTCGGGGCTGTAACTAAATTTATCTGTTACATTTACCGGTCACCTTCTGAGAACAACTTTGTCCAGCTCTTCGACTACCTTTCTGAAAATAACGACCATCTGATTTCTGAACATCCTTCCTCCGAGGTCACTATTCTTGGTGACTTCAATGTCCATAATAAGGAATGGCTAGGATCTTCAAAAACCGATCCACAAGGGAGAGCAGCGGAGGCCTTTGTAGTCAGCAATTCTTTGGCCAATATGGTTCAGCAACCTACTTACTTTGCTCGCATCCCAACAAACAGCTCAAATCCCTTGGATCTCCCACTTACTACAAAATCTGAATGCTATAAGACATCAGTCACCCCCCCCCCTCCTCGTTCAGACCACGGCCTGGTCACTGCTTCCTGCGCAATGCAATCCGAGGTCACACAGTCATCACACCCACGTATCGTTTGGCACTACAACTCCGCGAACTGGGACGAAATGCGGGATTACTTTTCATCATTTCCATGGGCGTCTGTCTGCTTCTCTCATCCTGACCCCTCTGATGTCTCACAAAACGTCACCGAAATTATCCAAGCTGGCATGGAATTATTTATTCCACGTACACAGAAAACCTCTTAAGCCACTCAAAGGCCATGCTTCTCTAAATCATGTGACAAGGCCAGACTTGACAAGCTCAAAACTCACAAAACGCTTCTACACAATCCCAGTCAAGAAAACCGTCAAGCATTTAACGACGCAAAAAACCGCTATGTCCGCATCCTTTCTGAGGCAAAAAACTCGTTTAATAACCAAAGTCATCTCAAACTCCAACGGCAGCAAACCCTTCTGCACACTTGCGAAATTGTTTCTACCGCCCTGGGGAAGGCTGAACTTTTTGCCTCGTTGTTCGCCGGCAATTCTACTCTCAACCCACCTCCAAATGTTCAACCACCAACAGTCCCCAATGTCGCGCATAAAATGACGAATATCATTTTCAAAACCAAAAAGGTACGAAAGATGCTCTCTTCTCTTAATACCAGAGTAGATAGTGGGCCACCTGCGTTTGCCGGTCTGAGCCTTCAGATTGGCTGTGACGTCAGAGTTGGTAGGAGTGAGGGTAAGCTGAGTCGCAGCCATGTGAGCATGCGTTAATAGATGGCGGGTAACCTGTCAGTTGACGTCACATGTTTCAAGCCTGTCAGGTGTCACCTGTCAGCTGACGTCACCGGTTCCGTCGCTGTCATCTGTCAGCTGGCGTCACATGTTCCAAGATGGCCGCCACTGTCAGGTTTCAAGAAGGCCGCTGCAGCAACTCCCATCTGGTTGCGGGTAACCTGTCAGTTCACATGTTCCAAGATGGTCGCCGCTGTCAGGTTACAAGATGACTCGCCGCCCCAGGTGGTTATACACACACGTGTTATTGTTGGAACAGATGCCTGCTACCCGCTTGCCGAGAGTGGAAGACACAAGCCGCATGTGTTGTTTGTTAGGTTATGTCGGTAGCACGCTAGCCGAATGCGCCTCTTAGGTTAAGCCCACACACGTGTGTTTGCTAAGTTAGGACGTCGCTAGCCGAATGTTTGTTAGGAGCTCACTACGTGTTAACTTGAGGGTAATTCTGACATATAAGCATTCTGCTTTCCGCTATCCGAGAATGTTAGGTTAAGGCAAACACATGTGTTGTTTGTTAGGTTATGCAAGCTGCTGCCCGCTAGCCGAATGTTAGGTTAGGACTTCCGATTCCCCATGCTGAATGTTAAGTCTTGTATGTTAGGTTATGTTTTTGTTGACATCAAGTATGTGTTGTCTCTGTGACGTATATGACTCCGATTCCCTCTAGGCGAGTGTGCTCTTAGGTTATGCTCAGCACCTTTCTCTTTGTTGGTTGCCGGGCAACAGTCTCACAGCGTGTTGTATATGTCGAATGTCTTGTTTGTTATGAGCTTACCATGTGAAAATTTGTGGTTATGTTTCAAACAAATCCAGTTTAAAAAACGGAGGCGGTGTCAACATGTATAAATTGGGGTGCAACACACTCTTAAGCTCATTCACAATTGAGTTATCACAGAGAGGACGAGCTTCAGTTTGCTCTATGTGTTTCAAAAATGGCTACATTAAATGATGTGTGTTATCAGCAAATTAAAGACAACTTCTGGTATGGTCTCTTTGGAGACTTTCAATTAGTTATCTATAAGAATACTGGTTATCGGAACTGGGTGTCGGAATACCGACACCCCAAATGTTCCAACCGGAGGCGCACGCTTAGTACCGACAACCGCCACATACGTGGTCAACATTGGTGGAGCGCAGACTGAAAACGACGGGATATCTGGTACATATGTGTGCAAGGATTTGATATTAAATATTTGGCGTGTTGAATATCCAATCAGTTCAATGACAAATGCAACCAAATTATTTTTGATTTCTTCCTAAGCGAATTTAATCATAAATACAGGGGCAATCTTGAGGAGATTGAAGTGAAATTAATGGAGATAGATGATGAAGTGCAACGTATGCGAGAAACAAATGCTAAAGTCACAGAACATCTTGAAAATATATCCCCAAAACTAAGTAACCCAGGAAAATAAATGTGTTTGGTTAACTTGCAAGAAACGAGAAAGACGCCCTCTACCCATATCATGCCGTAAGAACGCAAAAGAAAAGTTTTCGATTAGATGTCAGGAACTTTAAAAATAAACATCCCGATGCCAAAGTGATCCTAAACATGTTGTATGATCCAAATTCAGTAAATCTCTCTAAGAGAATAAAGACCAAAGTGAAATACCTTACGGCGCATAGAAACAATCTACAGATAGCAGATGTACCGCAAGAGAAGTTTATTCAGGATAATCTTGATTTACGATTTAATTTCTAAAAATTAAAAATATTTACCGACTGTGTGTGTGTTGTCATTCCCTGGCTGCGTGACCTCGTTTGTGTCTGGCTTGCTGTCTGAATACAGTTGTTATTTCTTACCGGTGACCTACTTTTCAGTGTTAGACCGTAACACGTGAAAGGTATCAGGTTTTATTTACTGTTTGGGTGACCTCTTTCGTGTTTGAGTTTGTCTACAGTTGTTATTTCCTATCGGTGACCTACTTTCAGAGTTAAATCGTGACAAGTGAACGCCTGCGTGACCTCGTTTCTTACCGGTGACCTATTTTCAGAGTTGCTAGACCGTAACTAGTGAACGTTATCGGTTGCGAGTGACCTCGTTCGTGTTTGAGCTTGTCTACTGTTGTTATTTCTTTCCGGTGACCTACTTTTAAAGTTGTTAGACCGCGACAAGTAAAATGTATCAGATTCCATTGCGTAACCTCGTTTCTGTTCAAGTTTGTAGAAAAGGCCCCCTCTAACATTGAGAATCGTTCCTATTTTACATAAGATTCCATGTATTTTTGCCAAATATACAGCTTTTGACACTGTTTTCCATAAGAAACAACTTCAGTGTTGTAGATACAAGAAGAAGCGTATATAGACGAACGTGATTCGGAAGGGGAAAATTATGAAAGTGGATATATAGTCGAGTTGTGTGACATATATTTAACTGGTTTCTGCTCTACACAATTTTTTGCTTTAGCACACATTCGATACCATCCGGGAGCTCCGTTAAGCAAACCATTTTTCAAATATCTACCCGAAGAAGCAAAAAATCAATACATACGTTATTACGATGAACATGCCACCCACACCGCAGAGATTTAGCTTACACAACAATATGTGATATGGAGATAAAACGAGAATATATCACGAGCAAGACAATGCAAAAGTCAGACTGTTAGTGTTAAAGATACAAAAACAAACTTATCGAGACGGTCGTAAGTCTGACGAAGAAGCTGAAGAATATAAAAGTAGACATATAGTTGAGTTGTGGGACGTATATTTAGTTGGCGGTTGTTCTACACAATTTTTTGCATTGGCCCTCATTCAATGCAAGCCGGGGGCCGTTGCAAGTGAACAATTTTTCAAATATTTACCCGACAAAACATAAAATCAATACAAAAGTTATTATGATGAGGACACACTCGCAACAAGGAACATATAAATTGAACCACCAACCGAGGCAGAACTTAAACACGAAACACTTGAGACGATGAGAGAAGAATTTGATAAAGAATTCGAGTTTCGAAGCTGCGATGACATCCACAACTTAGCAGACCAACTGAACGATATATTAAAACACCGTCAAACATCTGCTGATGCTTAGTATGTTGAACATACTAAATCCATTGACTTTCTCACACGAGAACTTCACAGAACAGATGCGGGGAACATGTTATATACAATTTGCGGAGAATAGTTCGCTAGTTTGCCTACCAATGCCGATTGGGATAGATATAGACACAAAGATTGTGTCGCTGTAGAAAAGTTTGTTAAAGTCTGGCAGAAACATCTGAAAGATTATGGAGCATAGCACGAAATATGATACGATATTTAGTGATGGCAATAGATTTTTTAAATTTACCAGTAAACCAAGCGGAACCATACAACCGAAGGCTGTGGTGGGAGAACAACAAAACCTACTTAACATGCCCATCAAGTGTCAGTTGCAACGTAAACGAGTTTGTGTAATTATATCTCCTTGTGATTGTATTAACATGAAGATGTCGGAGAATGACGACAACGACAGCGACGACTATGCCTGTGATGAAAACGACGGTCCCGATTTCACAGAACACCAAAAGAGAAGAGTATTATTTAACAAGTATCAAGTTGACGACAGGCTGTTGATGGAAACCACTTTAATTGATAGACGATCCTTGAAATTGATTACCGGCATCAGTGCAAGAAACGACTTTACAAATGTTGTGAAATTTGTCAATTCGTTGTCGCATGATGAAGAAAATCAATATTTAGCCCTGGAAGAGTGGGATTTTACAATTTCCTAGACAACACACGTGAGTTGTGTAAGAAATATCTTAAAGGTGAAGACCAACCAACTAATAGATTTATAGTGCATCATCTTAATTACTGTCGCAAAACCTATCCAAACGAGCTAAGTGAAAAATCCCTGTGCATCGATAACGGTTTCACATCTATGCATCCATTTTTGAACGAAGAGTGTGTGAAACAGCTGCTTGGACTTGAGCTGTTGGTTAAAGCATCACACTTTGCACTTTGCACTTACACGTGTTTTATGGAAAACATAGTGCAAATATTAAACGATCTGAGTAAGTGGGACATCAATGTACCGCAGACCAGCCAACCTATACTTTACTCGACACCGTAACACCAGCATTTAAATATTACATGTTGGAGTGTTTGCACTACGCTCAAGAGCAAGTATTGGCAGACATCCACAACATTCGCGATGGTTCCTTTTAAAGCAGTTTTCATCATCTTAACAGCACTGTGTCAGAATGTGTTGTATATTCATAAACCACCCAATGTAGCAGAAGTACGAATTTTTTCGACACCGACGACTGCATGATATGGTCAGCTCCTACAACAACATATCTATACAATGATGACCTCGTACCGTTTGCAACGTGCAACATGTCATCCAAAAGCATGACGTCTGATGTGGTGGTGGTGCGTTACAAAGTTATGTTTCTGTTTGATAATGGCAGCCGTGGTGAGACATCCGATTGGAGAACACTTGTGTTGACTGATGCCCAGCTCTTCACTTCAAAGTATATTTTTGTGTTTATAGCCACTGGCTTTCTCACATCTCTTACCACATTCATGTTGATGTACTTTTGTTTTAAATATAGCACTTATCTGAACATGTATCGCAAACGTGTTTGCTAATACAAATATATTGAATGAACACATGTGTTTTATTCACTAGTTTTAAGGATTGTGAGGGTACTAGCAAAAAAACATATATAATTTACAACTTTATTAAGGCATTAAGCTTACAATATAACGAAATAGCAACATGCAATTACTTATGCTACATATGCAGCTTCTAGTGTATCCGGGTGACTGATGCATACACAGAGGAATGTCTGGCAGCAGCTTCGGACAATCTACGTTTGTTCCCAAATTGATCACGTCCACACGGTAGCCACAAGTGAGAAGCATCTGTGACAGAAATCTCTATTTATTCTCGCCTTTCGCATAGATTCGGTCCACTTGTTGTTCGACAGTATGTTTCACCAGGATATTTGGAAATTCTTCCAAATAAACAGTACCATAATTGTAGTCTATACAATGGTGTTGGGCCTGCAGAAACTTGACTTGTTTGATTACATCAGCAGACAGAAAACGCATCGGTTGTGGCGATTTAAACACATTGATACCCATTATATATTGCCAATTCTTTGGGTGTGAACTCGGGCAGACAGATACCTTGAGTGTCGACAACGACGAACCTCATCTTGACACTGCCCAATCACTATACTTCCATCTTGGCTTATAAAGCCCTTCAGAGAGAGAGAGAGAGAGAGAGAGAGAGGTGGAGGTAGGGGCCTTGTACTCAGATAGTATAGCGTACAACGTTAGAGAGTGGAGAGTATTCGATGATGCAATCATGTATAATTATGCAGAAACATTTAGGGTAATCTAGGAAGTTCTGAGTAGGTATAGATGGTATGTTCTAACTCCACCACCCACCACCCGGGTTGTGGAAGGTGGTGGAGCCACTGAACTGACGCAGTCGCCCCCGACCTAACCCGAGCACCTCCACCACCTGACACCGAACCTAACCCGAATATCTCCACCACCTGACGTCGTATTTAACCCGAAGATTAGCGATTTCCTCTATTGTGTCGCTGATGTTCTCAAATGTGTTAATAAGAAGGAGCTACCGTGTGACGATGAAATAATAAAGCTTATAAATATTATGTTGAAAGATCAGGAACCATCATTCCGAGTTTGCATGTTAGAGTGTTTACACTTTGCAGAGAAACAAATACTTGATCGTTTTAAAGAAATACACACGATATACAATGGGCCATTTTAAAGCAAGTTTCATCATCCTGACAGCACTATGTCAGAATGTATTTTATATCTACAAACCACCAAATGTGAAAGAAGTGCGAATCTGTTTCGACAGCGACGGCTGCATGAAATGGTCTGGACTTCCAAGAACATATCTACACAACGATGAGGTGATTGAAGTTTCAACATATAACATGTCCAAAATTAAGAGTGATATGGTGCGCTATAAACTTATGTTCTTGTTTGATAATGGTACCCGTGATGAGACATCTGATTGGAGAACTCTCATATTAACCGATTCTTATCTGTTCACTTCAAATTATATTTCTATGTTTATATCAACTGGTTTTCTTATATGTCTTGCTATATTTATGCTGATGTACTTTTGTTTTAAATATAACACTACACTTAAAGGTATCTATCGTAAACATTTTTGTTAATAAAGATATATAAGCTGAAGATTTGTGTTTTTATTCATTAGTTAAGCACCTATAGTTAAGATGAGATACTGTGAATCGTGCTCGTTACAAGTAAAAAAGAGTGCTTTCTCTGGACATTTACGTAGTGAAATTCATAAATCAAAAGTATGTGAACCGTGGCAAGTTGAACATGTGCAGATGTTAACTCAAGCTTTTAAAAATAGAATGGCTACTTATCGTATATACGAAAAAGGTATTGATATTAAACAGTTTATGGAAACAATAAGACATAAAGTGTTTCATCTGATGGAAGCTGCTTTAGCAAAGCATAATGAAATTAAAATGAATTTAGAATTGTTTGGTTTGTATGTACTCCAAAGTCGAAATAAAAAAGAAATAAAGTCATTTAATACTAAAAATAAAAATGTTACAGTGTCAACTAATTTTGAAAGTATATATCAAGAATTCGTCGACGAAATTTACACAAAAGCTTTGGAGTTTGCAGAAGCTGAAAGCGGATGGATGTTGGAACAGCTAATGTTGTTGGAAATAAATATTAATAAATACAGCTTCAAACCATAGTGGTATCAACATCTATAAATTGTTCACTACACACTGTTAAACTCATTCAAAATTTAGTTGTCGTAGAGGTAAGACGTGCTTCAGTTAACTCTTACATATCCAAGTGTTTAGTAGTGTGTTTAAAATGACTACATTAAGTGATGTGTCTTACCAGCAAATCAAAGATAACTTCTGGTATGGTTTATTTGGAGACTTTCAACTAATTATCGATAAGAACACTGGTTATTTTAATGCGACTAAACTGTGTAAAAATGGTGAGAAAAAAATGTATCATTGGTTGGAAAATAAGAAAACTAAAGAGTTGATTGCCTATTACAACGGTCAGCTAAAGAAACAGTTGGAATATCGATACCCTAAATATTTCAACCGAAGGAGCCCACTTAGAGTCATCTCCCGGGGCTCGGAATACCGATGCCCTAGAAGTGGCAGAAGCAACATCTCAATTAACGCCAACAACCACTACATACTTGGTGAACTTTGGTGGAAGACAAGCTGAAAACAACTTGGTATCTGGTACATATGTCTGCAAAGATTTAATATTAAATTTGGCTTGTTGGATATCCCATCGTTTCTATGAAAAGTGCAACCAAATTATTTTTGATTTTTTCGTAAGTGAATTTAATCAAAAATACAAGGATTAACCTCAAAGAAATTGAAGTGAAATTAATGGAGATAGATGATGAAGTGCAGCGTATGCGAGAAACAAATGCTAAAATCACAGAACATCTTGAAGATATATCTCCAAAACCAAACAACCCTGGAAAACTTTGTGTTTTTGGTTTACTTTCAAGAAATGAGAAGGATGCTACCTATCCATATCATGCTGTAAGGACTCAGAAGAAAAGTTTTAAAAGAGCTGTCAAGAACTTTAAAAATAAACACCCTGATTCCGAAGTAGTTTTAAACATGTTGTATGATCCAAATTCTGTAAATCTCTTTAACAGAATAAAGACCGAAGTCGAATACCTCAAGGCGAAGAGAAACGATCTACATATAGCAGATGTACCGCAGGAGAAGTTTATTCAGGATATTATTGATTTACGACATAAATTGTAATTGTAATTCACTTGGCTTAATTGTATGTAACCAGATGAAAAAATAAAATAACAATATTTTTAATAAAGACTTTTATTTTATTCTAAGTACATTAATACATTAAATATATAAGCTTATTTAACATCATCTGAATTTATCCAAGAATTATGAGATTTATCAAAACCCAGCCATTTTACATAGAGCTGCTTGCCTTTCTTCCTCAAGATGCGTTCAACCAGATAGATGTCTGTTTGTTTAGTCGTTTGTAGTTCTTCGTCGTAAAACCCTCCACTAATTGGTTTCCCCTGCATATCTTCAAGAAAGTATGTTACTGGATTTGTGAAATGAATACTAACAATATTGAATAATTCTGTTGACCAGCGAGGTGTATACCCCTTTTCAAATTGAGCTTTTGCTTTACTTATACGTACAACATCACCCACTTTAAATTTATTTTTGTTAAACACTTTCAGATTTGAGTAAACTTGTTTCAGAATAGCTTTTTCATTTTTCTTGTTAACATCTTGAGGTTTTACACCAGTTGTTCGATGAACAGTAGCGTTGTGAGCAGCAGTGACGTCAGGTAGTGTATTAATCCACTTGTAGGAACCAATCAAGTTGAAATTTTTATAGATCTTCTCTTTCAAAGTACGTATGACTCTTTCCACCATTGCAACCTTCTTCACACTATATGTGCTGTAGTGATTGATGTTATATTTTTTTCATTAAGGCGTTAAATTTAGAGTTATAGAACTCGCGGCCAAGACCAGACTGGATGTTAGAGGGTGCCGTACTATTAGCTAAAATATCAGCCATAGCTTTAGTCACCTCTTCAGCATTTTTAGATTTGAGAGGGCGAGTCCACAAATACTTTGAAAAACAATTAATAACCACTAAAATATACTTGTAACCAGAGTTTTCTTTGTAGTAGTCTGTAAATTCGCTAAATCAATCTGCCACAAGTCGTTAAAACCTTTTATTATTGTACGTCTACGTTTAAAATTGATTCTTGCTGGCATGTACAACTCATTAATTATTTGTTTTTTAGCATCAGATGGTTCAACTGTTTTGCGCTTCATGGTGATGTTGGATTTAAAAGTATCCACTTATCATGTAAATCTTTTAGTTTACCGTCTATTTCTCCCAGCTTATTCTTTAGCTTCTTATTCTTTAACACATCAATATCTTTTAAAACTTGAGCAGTTATGTTCTTAGCTAAAATTTTCAATTTATTTTCAAATTCGCTTTTTAAATCTTCCAACTCAGGCTTGTGTACAGCTTCAAGTAGTATGGCAATGATTCTTTGTTTTACCTCATCTTTGTTCTTTTCATAGTCGTCTATCCATACATCAACACATTTTTTATTTACATCATCTGTTGAATCGATTGCATCAGCGATGTTACACAATCTATGGCTTTGCAAATCAAAATCACCACTAGTAGTTCTTGGGAAAATCTCTTTCAATAATTTTAAACTTAGAACCTTTATTGGATTGGGAACGTCCGAACTTATCGATAGACATTTTTATACTAAGCACTAAGGTAGGTATGTATGTGATGTATGTAGGTATACTAGGCGATAACACCAACCTCCTTCAGTTCTTCAATGATTGACTGAATTTCATTGTTATGAGCATTATTACCCGCAGCTTGGGAAGCTACTAAAAGTCTAAGTCTATCAACCAACTCATTTATGTCATCCCAATACACATACTCTATTTGTTTGTTATTTTGCATCATATAGTTGTTAGTGCTGATTTTTCTATCACTGACATTCTGAGCTCTAGGTTCTTCGTTAAGACGTATGTCGTAACCAAAACCTTGAGGAGTTGAGGATCTTCGCCCTCGTGGGTTTATAACTGGTTTTATTAGAGTAAGATACTTTTCCGAGGAGCAACCCTTGGTTCGCGCGTTGGGATCGTAGTTCATTTTATGAACACTAGTTGCTTCTAGAATATCTCTATAGTGTTGAAGATCGTTTTAAGTATACCTCCTAGGTGTTTTCATAAATATCAATTCCAGCAGACCTTGTGTTTGAGGATATCTCCTTTGACCTAGTCGAATGTCAGTATCAGTCAAGTCCAAGTGTTTGTTGCCAAGACTCCAGCTACCAGTATCTTTAGCGTAGCGAGCACCATACGCTTGATCAATGGTAGCAAGTCTCGGTGGTTCAGTAAAATACTTGTCTACATAATACCGAACTGGTTCAGGATATTGCTCCAAAAATTCTTGATATGCCGGCTTGTTTGTGATAGTTTGTAGATCTGCCTCAAGCTCTTCAAATGTTGGGATATCCTCATCGGCACTTGTCTTTTCCCCTGGTTCGGCTTCAAAAACTTCATGGTCTTTAAGGAACTCAACTTTAGGTTTCTTTTCTGGTACCGCTTCTTCTTGGATTTGTTCAGCTGGTGACTGCAGTTTAAGCGTTGATGTGTTTTTAGATATTTCACTTAGTGGGTCAACAAGTGGTTTATATAAACGCTGCAGGGCTTCATCATTCTCAGCTCTACCAAGCTTAAGCATTAAATGTTTTTTTCGAATGTTTTCAGCAAGTTGTAAAATCTTTTTCTTAATCTGATGTAAGCCACTTGTTAGTTGATCGTGCTAAGAGATACAAACTGTTTGGTGGTTTAAGGTGTACTAGCTTTGAAGTGGATGCATGTCTACCTATCTAGTGTTAGGTATCTATCACGACAACTGGTAGACAACTGGTAGACAGCTGTTCTGCTAGATAGCTGTCCTGTCTAACAGCTGTCCTGTCTAACAGCTGTCCTGTTAGATAGCTGTCTAACAGTTGTCTGCCCTCTTAGACAGTTTTAGTCAATTAGATTACTATATAGCTATCGAATCCTTTTCTATATCTACCTTTGTCTACATCATTTTCTTTTACAATCACCAACACACCATACTTATTACCTTTCCAGCATTGACAACATATATTTTTAAATTGTTTAAAGTCCATATCAGTGGTCACATGGTCGTCATAGATGTGTTTTAAGTTCGTTTCATCTTGTTTAAAGAGAATCAAAACGTTAGCGTTATCACGTATCAGATGTTTGGGTATTCGAGTATATGTTTGACAGAGATAGAATAAATCAATATTCTTATGTCTCCCCATACTAAAGTATGCTCTCATTTTATCTTGTTTGTCACAAGCCACATCATCGAATATAAACACCGAGTTGTCCTGGGCTTCTGCTGGATCTAATATTTCATCGTTTTCACTATATGGATAATAACCAACACTTTTTGTAGCATCCAACACCCTTTGTAACATCTTATATTTACGTTGATACAGAGACTTTGAATACACATACACGTTATCAAACTTTAAGCCGTTCGGTTCAAACAATAAACTTAACATAACATTTGTTTTACCACAGCCACTAGGGCCACATATGATACATCTAACTGTGTTTGGGAAGAGAGGACCATCCCTTAGTTGTTGTTCTGCTGTATCAACAACATCGCCTATATTTGTAATAGGTAAGACAGAAGCGTGTTTGATGGTGCGCATCTTGACTGGAACTAAACTATATTTTTCGAGTATGTATATAAATATAGACATGTAAGCGGATTACACAGTTAGTATCAATGTTGGTGTCACAGGGTGAAGGTCTTGTAAACACAGCTATTAACAAGCTACCTGTTGAGCTGCACGTTCCTGGTTATCAGTTTTGTGGCCCGGGTACTAAACTTAAAGAACGTCTTGCTAGAGGTGATCAAGGTATCAATCTTTTAGATCGTGCTTGTGGAGACCACGACATCGCTTACTTTCAATCAAAACAGTTAAGTGATAGGCATCGAGCCGACGAAGTGTTGGAGAATCGAGCTTGGGAAAGAGTCAAGTCAAAGGACGCTAGTTTTGGTGAAAAGTTAGCCGCTTGGAGTGTTACAAACACCATGAAAGTTAAAAGAAAGCTCGGTATGGGTCTTGATGTAATCAACTCAAAACCGAAAAAAAAGTGCCCTTTAAAAACATTCTTAGTCTGATTGGAGAAGTTCTAAAAGACAGAAACCTTATTCCATCAGAGAACGCTGTGTTTGATATCGCTCACGCAATTGTTAAACAGATTGGTGGGCGTAAGAATGTGCTGAAACCGCGAGTTATTCCAATACCTAAAAGCGGAGGCTTCCTTCCACTACTACCTCTTATATTTGGTGGTCTATCAGCACTAGGTGCTCTGGGTGGCGGTGCTGTAGGAATTGCTAAAGCAGTTAACGATGCCAAATCAGCCAAACAAAAACTAGAGGAAGAAGAACGTCATAACAAAACGATGGAGGCTATTGCTATGGGTAAGAGAGGTAATGGTTTGAAATTAAAACCAAAGTATAAGAGACTCGGTAAAGGATTATATCTGAAGAAGCAGCGTAGCGGTTATGGGTTGTATTTGCAGAAACCAAAAAACGAGTAAGATGTTTACCAGCAAGACGTCTAACAAATGAAGATCTTATGAAATTTGCTGGTAAAATGAAAATTCCATATTTTAGAGGTGTATACATGCGAGATACTTTACCATCGAATGGACCACGCAAGAATGAATCACTTATCATGAATTTGCAAACACACAAGGAACCTGGCAGTCATTGGGTTGCAGTTAAGAAACGTGGTGACACAGCCGTGTACTTTGACTCATATGGAAACTTGAAGCCACCAGTTGAGTTGCAGCGTTACCTTAAAGACTCTACTCTAATGTACAATCATGATGTGTATCAGAAATATAATACTTATAATTGTGGCCACTTATGTTTAAATTTTTTAAATAAAAGCCTTAAACAGTAGTATCTGTGTTTCAGTCATGTCGCAAACCTTCACGTTGAAAGATCGCAGTTGTCATCTGTCAACAGACTACGATCCTCCAATTGAATTGGATCCAGGTGGTAGTTATGCAGTTGCTTTGATAGGTTTTCACACATACAACAACATACCTAACATATATAAAGGTAAAAATAAATTTTATGTAAAAAAGGAGCTGCTTGGAGAATCATCACGATACCTACTGGTGCATATGAAATAACACATTTGGAAAACTTGCTTCAAAATGAGCTTGTTGGTGCTACAGCAACACGTGAACAAAAGCAGCTAGCTTTGATTCTAAGACCTAATCCCAACACCATTAGATGTGAAATAAAGTGTTTCACAAGTATCAGTTTTGAATCTGATGATTCGATTGGGCGAATGCTGGGATTTTCAAAGCAAGTTCTTCAACCAGGTGTCTTCCATGAATCTGATTTACCTGTTGAAATAGTGGATGTTAAACAGATTCGTATAGAAACTAATATTGTGTCTGGTTCTTACTATAATGGAAAACCTTCACGTACGTTATATGAGTTTGCACCGATGGTCGATCCTGGTTATGCAATCGATATAGAACCTAAGAATCTAATTTATTTACCAGTAAACAAACGAGAGATTTCAAATATAAGCATCGACATCGTGGATCAAGATTCAGTTCCTGTAAACTTTCAAGGTGAAGAGGTGTCTGTTCGCTTAGAGCTTAAAAAGATTGCCTAGAATGCTAGTCTTTAAAGATATAAAAGCAAGGGAATCTACCAAAACAAATTTAGTACAGTCAGCTCCTTTGAAGCATACACTTCGTTCCGATAATATTGAATTCCTTAAAAGTCTTGGTTATCATGTCATCAAAACTAGAAATATTCAAAGACCCCAAGTTTGACGACTCCATTGATCGAGAAGAACTTAGTTCTTACTATTCATCAACTAAATCGTTTGGTAACAGCGATGAAGTTGAAATAAACATCAATCAGCAAGATGCATTCGTATGTCTAGCAGAGTCAGCTCTAATAATAGAAGGTGCTCTGGAACCTCTAGCAGTACAAAATGCTACTGGTGTCTGCCACATGTCAAATAACGGAGAAGTAGCTCTGTTTGAATCAATGATCTATGAATTAAATAACAAGGAAGTGGAGCGAGTACGAGATCCATACACCACAACAAACATCAAAACTCTGCTTTCGTTTAGTAAGAATGAAGCGAAATCTCTTAGCAATGCTGGGTTGAATGTATCATCAGATCACATCACCTTAAACGATAACAAGTTTCACTTGCTCCTACCTCTTTGGTTCCTCTTCAGTTTCTTTCATCACTTTAAAGGAGTTCTCTGTGGTAAACATACTTTCCGATTTACGAGAGCTCGAATTGATGCCAACAGTTACTACAGTACTGGTACAGCAAGATCTAAGATAACTGTAACCAACCTGTTTTTAAAAGCAAAACATGTATTTCCAAACGATCAAATGAAGTTGAAACTGATGGATAAAATAGCAAAAGACACATCTATATTTCTCGCATATCGGAAATGGGATATATATGAGCTGCCAGCTCTCAGAGATATTAATAAAGATGTGTGGTCTGTTAAAACTGCAACCAACTTAGAAAGACATAGATATGTGATTATAGCATTTCAAACAGATCGGAAAGATAACATAGGCAAAAAAGGCGACTTCTTCGATAACATCGGTATGGTAGATCTACGAGTGTTCCTAAATTCAGAATGCTACCCTTATGAAGCTATGAATATGGATTTCGAAAAATCAAAATATGTTGAAGCCTACCAGATGTATACAGATTTTCAAAAAAGTTTTTACTATAAAAACATGTCGGAGCCTCTTTTAAATTATGATGAGTTTAAAGATCGAGCTCTATTTGTAATCGATTGTCAACACCAGAATGAATCAATCAAGTCTTCAACAGTCGACATCAAAGTGGAGTTTATGAGTAAAGACAATTTTGCTCCGAGAACTAGAGCTTTCTGTTTAATTATTCATGATTGTGTATTTGAATATAAACCTCTAACTGGTATTGTAAGAGCCATTATGTAATATTTTGTATGTAAATCTTATTACTCCTAATAAATTAATTGTATTACAATCGAATGTTTTATTTCTAACCTTAAACCGTTGTCTAAGAAACAAATTTGGTGGGTTTACGATATAAAAACTATATAGCAAAAACTTATATTTCAATTTTATAATAAAATAATTTGCACCAAATAATTTCTATGAAAATTCGCTACCGATTATCTATTTAAACTAACGCCGTCATAAGATCTGGGCATTCACCTATCATATCAGCCGGAAGCCGGCGATAATGAAACGGTTACTCAGCTGGTGTAATATTTAAGTATTTGAAATAAAAACATAACGTTTTGTTTGCATGTGATTTAATTCGATCGACTTAATTTTTATCCTACATACGACAAGTTATTTATATTAATTCTAATGAGAGAATTTTAAATTGATTTGATTTTAATAAACAGGTTAGTCTGATAGGTGATTTACATTTATTACTTATTACTTATTTTGATATTCTTCTCAGGTCAGATAGGTTTGATAAGTGGTTTATATTTTATTGCTAATAATTAAATTCTTATTACGCATGTTATTTTAAATGGTGGTTCCTCGTTTGCCTAATACAGGTTAGCTGGCTTTTAAATTTGATTACGTCATCTCAGGTCAGTTCGCTAAATCTTCGGGTTAAATACGACGTCAGGTGGTGGAGATATTCGGGTTAGGTTTGGTGTCAGGTGGTGGAGGTGCTCGGGTTAGGTTCGGCGTCAGGTGGTGGAGGTGTTCGGGTTAGGTCGGGGGCGGCTGAGTCAGTTCAGTGGCTCCACCACCTTCCACCACCCGGGTGGTGGGTGGTGTAGTTAGAACATACCATCTATACCTACTGTTCTGGTTACTTTTCATCTCCAATTTGATATCGACAGTGCACGGTTTGATGGAATCCGTATACTTTGAACAATCAAACACAAACATGGAATAGTTTGCGAAAGTTTTGTAATCCAACGTAGGCTGCGGTTCTCTGCCGAGATAGGCTCGTTGAAATTAAATCATGTTTCTATATGCTTCCACATAATTTGCTTGTTCAAAGTTCAGATTCATATCTTCGGTGGGTATTTGTTTTGAATTCAGGTGCAGACAGGAGATGTCGAACGTTCACATGATCAAACTGATTGATATCTTTTCTCGGATTGTGGTGGCGTTCTGTTTGAAAGACGACAATAACAAAGCGAGGTCGTTCGGTGTGTGAGACCACAAGTCCTTTGTTGAATGACGCACATTCAGTAATTCATACATCTCCTGTTTTCTAAACGGTATAAGAATATTTTTATCTTGGGCGATCGATGTCAACAGCTGATGTTGTATCACATCACTGGGATGGATGTATTTGACTTGCAATGCCATATGTTCAATGTTAAACTTTATAGCTTTGTCGGCACCTTGTGCGCCGCTCAGAATATAGCAATTTTTGTCGTTTTGATCGCGAGTGATACGTACCAGCAAGCGACTAAACAGCACAGTAGTTAATGGGACACTTGGGCCAGACAGTTCTAGTGACTTTTCTGGCGACTTTTGTTGCAGTTGGTAACATTGGTTGTCATATGGTTAAGTATGGGCTCTACATTACCGACATGACAGCTGACAGTTACCGCCCTCTAGTGACTTGTGTTGTAGTTTGCAACATTGGTTGTCATTTGGTTAAGTACGGGGCTCTACATTACCGACATGACAGCTGACAGTTACTGACACGGCAGTCGACAGATTACAGCTGACAGTTACCGACATGGCAGTTGACAGCTGACAGTTACCGACATGGCAGTTGACAGATGACATGTCAGTTTACAGATGACATAAGGACCTCATGTTATTTTTTATGGAGGTTCCTTTGCAAAAAGTTGTCCCCAGCTGTAAACTGCACACGCGCAAGCTCAGAACACTTTAGTTTACATATAGACTGTTATCATCAATGCAACTGCAAGGTTTGCAGAAGCTATAGTCTAAACAGACTAGATGTTCTGTTCAGGTGGACTTTTGTGCAGGTCTGTTCAGGTCAAGTCAAGTCAGAACACTTCAGTTTACATATACACTGTTATCATTAAAGCAACAGCCAGGTTTGCAAGCTTGTCTAATCGATGCATCTAAACAATGTATGTAATCCTTCGTAAAGGATATTTGTAAATATAGAAGCTTATGAGAATAGTTACGTGAAAATGCGTCAAGTCTGGTAAGATAGTATTGATTGGTCATTTAAATTATGCACAAGGTCAGAACATTTCCATTTACATATACATTGTTATCATCAATGCAACTGCGAGGTTTGCAAGCTCGTCTAATCGATGCATCTAAACAATGTATGCAATGCTTCGTAAAGGATATTTGTAAATATAGAAGTTTCTAAGAATAGTTACGTGAAAATGTGTCAAGTCTGGTAAGATAATATTGTTTCTCATTTGAACATTTAAATAGCTATATGAAAGGATGAAACACGATATATTAGATCTGTGCTTGTTTACCATATGATTACTTGTTATTTTACTAATTTGAACATAAATTAGTATACCATAGTAAAGTATTGCATAGTAAAGAGAGCCCGTCGAGTCGGTGTCTGTTTTTAATATCTCGAATTGAGATTCCAAGAGCTTCACCAATGGCTTTAGTTTCTCATTTGAACATTTAAATAGCTATATGAAAGGATGAAATACGATTTATTAGATGTGTGCTTGTTTACCACATGATTACTTATTATTTATTTATTAGAATTTAAAGTCAAACGCCTATGATCGCGCGCACAAAGAACATAAGGAAGGGTTTACTCATCAATTGCGTTCTATATTCGATACTCGTAGAATTGTATAAGGGGAGGTAATAGAAGCTGCTGGTTTTCAGTTGTTCTTGAGACTTTGTGGCGTAAACATCAAAATAAGTAAACTGTATTGTGAAATAGCACTTTAGGTGTAAATTGGTCGAGATATATCTTATAAGTAAAGTTATCAGAAACGGTTGCCTCTCATTTTGTCTTCGCGGGTTTATGGTGTAAACATCAAAATATCTAGCCTTGATAAGATTGTAAAGTGGTGTGCTTCTACAGTTATGTTTGTGACAGAATAGTGGTCCGATATAGACATGGCGTTCCAAATTGTTGAGGAAACATCTAGAATCAATAAGAAGTTCAAAACTACTCGACGAAGTGTTAGTTTTAAACTCAACGACATTCCTGAAAATGTAGAAGATCCTGAGGCTTGGGTGAAGAACGTCATCAAAGATATTGTGGCCCGTATAATTCAAGATGTCGAACCAGAAGATAAAGTTGGTTTTACCTTCTCGTCGGAGAGTTGCAGCAAAGGGGATGCTCATCTGTCTTTCCGACGAGCATCAGGTGTAGCGTTTGAGGAGGTGTGGGATCTTCTGGCTAAAATGTATCAGAGTAGTTCTGAAGGTTTTCACTCTGATACCTTCAGAATGACGATGATGGCTGTTAAATCCTATCGCGGAGCTGGACGGGTAAAGAACTACAACACTTATGAAGAAGAGTGTGCAAACAGGAAAGGTGTAGTTGTCATTAACAACAAAGACAATTTGTGCCTCCCGAGAGCATTGGTTGTGGCTATTGCATACCTCATAAATGTGCCTTACATTAAACAGGTGCGACAGAATATAGGAAAACGTCAAGATCAAGAGGCGCAGAAACTGATTCAAAAAACAGGTATAGAAATTCCGGCTGAAGGCGCAGGTATTGCTGCACTTTAAAAATTTCAGCAAAAATTGTCAGATTATAAAATAACTGTTTATGAATATGGCTTCAAAGGTCGAACGGTGCTGTACGAAGGTCCTGACGCTTCTCTAAAAATAAACTTACTCCACCACAATGACCACTACAACGTCATCACAAATTTGAAATCTGCCTTCTGCTGCGGATACTATTGTGAAACTTGTCATGTACCTTATAACAACAAAAATGACCACCGATGTGCTGCCTCATGCCCATGTTGCCCGTAGGGTCAACCCTGCGAGAAAAGCAGACAAGAAATTACTTGCGACGCCTGCCACCGGAATTTTAGAAGTCCCCAATGTTATAACAAATATAAAACCCCTGGTTCGCGTGGTAAAAAGAGTGTTTGCCAACAAGTTAGACAGTGTGTGGACTGTCTCAAACAAATAAAAGCAGACAGGGAGCATTCATGTGGCGAAATATTTTGCAAAAACTGTGGAAATAAATATTACCCTGCTGGACATCAGTGCTGTATTCAAACAGATAATCAAAATCCACCAAATACAGACTTATTTATTTTCAATGACGTCGAAGCACGTCAGGATGATGAAGGAGCTAATGGAGAAAAAATACACATGCCTAACCTTTGTGTATTTCAACAGCGCTGCGATAATTGTTTAAGCCAAGACAATTGTGTAGCAATATGCAACAAGTGTTGTGTACGCAGACAAATACTCAAGACAAAACCGATCGAAACCTTTGTGAATTACATATTGGGTATTAGAAAGACCTTCACGAGTATCATTGTTATGGCACACAATAGAAAGGCTTACGATCACCAGTTTCTTCTAAAGTATATCATGGGGAATACCGATTTAAAAGTTGATCTGATCATGTGAGGTACTAGCATCATTCTGATGAAAATTGAGAATATCCAATTTATATATAGTATTAATTACTTTCCCATGGCGCTGGCCGCACTACCGAAGGCATTTGATCTGGAACCAGAGCTTAAGAAGGGATATTTCCCACATCTCTTTAATACCCTAGAAAATGCCAATTACAACGGATTTCTACCAGAATTAGAGTACTATGATCCTGATCACATGAGTGAAGATAACCGTCTAAAGCTGATGGAGTGGTACAACAAACATAAAGGAGACACGTTTAATATGCAGAGAGATTGATTAACTACTGCATTAGCGATGTAGACATATTAAGAAAAGCTTGTTTGAAATTTAGAAAAATGTTTCTTGAAGAGTGTAATGTGTGTCCCTTCACAGAGGCAGTCACTATCGCTTCTGCGTGTAATAAGATGTACCGTCAAAACTTCCTAAAACCTGAGACAATTGGAATTATACCCCGTAACAGATACAGAACTGTAGACAATCAGTCAAAGATAGCTACACTTTGGCTGATCTATGAGGAGACACAACAGGGTATTAACATTAGGCACGCGGCCAAACAAAGGGAGGCCGTTGTAGACGGGGTCAAAGTCGATGGATACTGTGAGGAGACACGTCAAGTGTTCGAATTTCATGGATGTTATTATTACGGTCACACGTGTATAACAGCTAGAAGAGACGAACCGCTTCACGACGATCCCAGCAGCACCTTGAATATTCGATTAGAGAGGAGTAAAAGGAAAATAGACAGACTGAGACAGCGAGGTTATGAGGTCATAGAGATGTGGGAGTGTGAGTTTAGAGATATTCTTCAGATCAACAAAGAACTCAAACAACAGTTGGAAAATAACCCCCTTACATCCGGTATTCCCTTGAATCCTCGAGATGCATTCTATGGTGGAAGAACCGGTAATTGCAAGACATTCTATCAGGTCAAGCCAGGAGAAAAAATTAAATATGTGGATGTATGTAGCCTGTATCCGTGGGTATGCAAATATGGAAAGTTTCCTGTTCGACATCCTAAAGTATATGTAGGTGATGATTGTAAAAGCTTGAACCTTTCTGTTACGAATGGGCTGATTAAATGTAAGATTTTACCACCTAAAACGCTGTATCACCCAGTACTACCGACAAAGATGAACAATAAATTGATATTTGTTCTCTGGCGAACCTGTGGCCTCAACATGTATCAGGGAGAATGCAACCATAGCTTTGAAGAGAGATCGTTGATTGGAACATGGGTCATAGATGAGGTGAACAAAGCCGTTGAGAATGGGTACAGAATTATGGAGACGTATGAGTTCTGGGAGTACCACATTGAACAATACAATTATACGAAGAAGATTAGAGGTCTGTTTACACATATGATGGACACATTCATTCAGATGAAACAACAAGCGAGTGGATGGCCTGGTGACTGCGCGACCGACAAACAGAAGAATGCATATATAGAAGAGTTCTTCGATAAGGAGGGAATAAAGATGGAGTTTGATGTTATTGTGAAGAATCAAAGTTTGAGGGCGATGGCAAAACTCATGCTCAATAGCTTCTGGTATGTACAATGTTTCTCTTAAAAAAAAAAAAACACACACATACATGTGCTCGTATGTTTGCAGGAACACACAAAAACACACCAACTTGTGGGATCTTAATGTTTGAGATGAGTCGTGGTTATAGATTTACCTCCAGATGTTGATAATTCGCGCCAAAATACTATACACACGCTCGTTTAGAAAATATTTGCAAATAAAGTGAGGTCCCGCAATTATGTTTACTGCACACGTTGTGTGAAGACCCCTTAAATATTGATTATGTTTGAAGTGTGTATAAGACCCCATAAACCATAGTGTTTTTTCTACAAACATAACTGTGTTTCTGAATTAAACATGGCAACAAAAAAAAAACAGTTAAAAAAAAATTGTCTGGCTTGTGTGCGTGTAAGGACCGACAAATAAAAGGGGAAGGGTTTGTTTATTAAATGCTGTGTGGATATAGTTGATCACATTGACCTTGTGCAGTTATTCTAAAATGTATTATTACATATATTTTTTAGTGATATTTCCTACACTTTTGAATTTTAAAACAATTCGCGAACTAGGATCTCTAGAACCCATGTCTGTGGTCAGTTACTATCTTGACACACACTGAAATATATATATATATATATATATATATATATATATATATATATATATATATATATATATATATATATATTGCTATGGTATTTATTTTAGTATACCTGCAAATATTTATTTTAGAGCTGAGAACCTATATCTTAATCATCAGGTTGGGTTCATTATAATTACAGCTAGCTTCTATTAATTAAAATTCATTAATATGTGCTATTTAAATTCATTTATTGATTTTTACTTGATCAAAAATTAATTTCGCTTTGCTCAGATGGCTATACAACAATTTTACTGATTAATTATTAACGAAAAACAATACTTCTGGTTAATTACAATCTGTTGTATATTCCATTTAATTCATTACACAAATTTTACGGTGTCTAGGTGACACACATTAAATACAAGCAGAAACATTTAAAGCATTCATTACATAAACATAAATTGAAAAATCCTGTTAAAACATTCAGGTAACATTATAAATAATTACACAATTACCGGTTAAACATTGATATAACATAAGCAATATACATCGACAATTCTACAGAGATCGCAGTCTCTTTCTGTTCATTTCAAGCAAATTTTTGCTTATTGAAATTTATTGGCACTCAATCTTTAATTGGTGCTGTTAAAATGGTGAAATTCAAACCGCACTGATCAATTTAGGAAAAGAAAACACTTACTGAAACATTTTCCATTGGATTATATATATTGTTTTTCCATTATTACTGTCCATTATTAATTATTATTATTTTTCTAATTTGTCCATGCCATATTTTACTGCCCATTTATTGATTATTAATGGATTTAATTTATTAACATGTTGATATATTCCATATTCGTAGCACTCTGGAGGTTTTTTTAATCTCCCTTCGATGCACTCTGGCATCTCTTATGTCAACTTACATAATGATGACGATGATCACATGATCTGATGAAATGATGCCGATGAATTCACTTGATGAAAAGACCCCGGACACTCCCGGACTGTTGCTTTTATTAACTTTCTTACAGGTGAAAAAACGCTATTGTTCATGAAACAACCTGTGTTTGAGCTTTCCGTCAAACCTTTAGTGTCTTTCTACGTTTTTTTTCTTGCGCGCACATATACCTTAATACTACATAAAGTTTTGTTTTTACAAATGACCTCTGCTCTTTTAATACATCGAGCCTTTAGGTAGCTTGGTCATACCTATTTTTACACACAATAAATCAACAGAATTGCATTTATTAGCTACAATCTCATTCTCCCTACAAAAACTGAAGCATTGTTCTTGGTTTCTTTACGGATATTTCTAGAATATAGTTTTTTTTTAATTACTCGAATGAAACTTAACATCGAGGGTTGCTACATGGGTCACTGACATTCATGTCGGGCGTTGACATCTCATGCTACACTCTTTCGTTGCTACATTAGGGAGTATACATTTATTTTATATATACTAGGATGTATAAATTTCCCGTTTTCCCATTAAAATTTCGTAATATTTTCTACTATTTGCTATCTATAGCAATTCCCCCTTTCTAAAAGTGAGTCTGGATACTGTTTGCTAGTCAGACCATCTTTATTTATTGACTAAAATATTTTGTTCAAAATCGCCTTTTTTGACATTCCAAAATTTTATTTTATTCTAAACCGACTTTTATGACATTTCAATCATTACAACACTTTATTTTATTTAAAATCGCCTTTCATGACATTCTAATATTAAAACTCTTAAATTTAATTCATAATCGACTTGTATGACATTTCAATAATTAAAACATTTTATTTTATTCAAAACCGCCTTTTATGGCACACCAATTGTTTTTATATATTTCTTTCTTTTGGCAAATCAATTGATTGTTCTATAAGATCTAAATTTATGCCATCCCCTGGTTATTTCTACTTATTCAAACTTCCCTCAGAATTTATTTCAATAAATGACAGTTATTGGTATTTTTATTTGTCATATTTTTATGGGGTATCTTTCCTTTCAATCTTATTTCATCATGCTAAATTATCATATCTTTATACTACCATGGAATAGGACTATGTAATACTTCTCTTATTTATCAACTTCTAATAATTTATCTTTTCTACATAACATATACGGTCTCCCTACTTCTAACTTTTCACATACCCCCTATACATATTTCATTATTACTTGTATCATATTATACTTTCATTATTCATTCTATATACTTTCAATATTCCATTCACATATATACTTCAATAATTCGGGACCGACCTCCTTGGGATCGCCCATATACTATACTTCATTTTAAATGACCGATATCTTTGTATCGTTAATCATTTTACTTCACATTTTTCATATTTCAATCTTATCGCTACACCATCTATATACAAATTCTTTCCTATCAATCCGACCTTTATATATTCTATCTTTTTGCTAATTATAATTATTTCTTGGCACTTAACCGGATTCTGTCTTTTAGACCTTTTACATATTTTTCTCGTCTACCTATTCCATGTTTCCTATTACTGAATAATAATAATAATTTTCTATTTTATTTTAACTTATTTCCCCCTTTCTACCTTTGAATTATGATTATATTAATTGACTTATCCAATAACTGCATCTAATTCGAGCTTTGCTCCTTATTTATTATCACTTAAATTTTCTTATGAAATTTCGCTTTTCTGATTCGTATTTCTTTGGGTCATTATTTAAATGCCTACTTGTTTTATTTTCTATACTCAGGGTTAATTATACTGTAATCTTATTTTAAATTGACCAACTTTTTGTCATATAGTTCTAACTAATCAATTTTATTTATTTTAGGAGAAATTTCTGTCTGGTAATTAGTGAATTTTCTTAAAAAAAATTCACTAATGAGGAGATCCCGACTTTTGAATTTTGAAAAAATTTCTTTAAATGACCGCGAACTAGGCCCCCTAGAACACATATCCGGGGTCCGTTTCAATTTTTATATGTTTATATATATATATATATATATATATATATATATATATATATATATATATATATATATATATATATATATATATATATATATATATATATATATATATATATATATATATATATATATATATATATATATATATATATATATATATATATATATATATATATATATATATATATATATATATATATATATATATATATATATATATATATATATATATATATATATGTATCACACCGATAACTCAAAAAATAATAGGCTGATTTTGACTAAATTTGGTGGAAAAATTCCCTTTGCAAATGGCTTGGATAGGTTCGTTAGCCAGGAAAATCTGCCCAGGTTTTCCCGGAAAATTTTGTGTTTTCTTTCGAAAAAAATTTATATCTCCGGAATTAACAAAGTAAGGGCAACCAAATTTGGTACGCTAGTTAATATTCTTATAGGTAAGCTACCTACCAAAATTTAGCTATGTAGGTCAAAAGACAAAAAAGTTATAGGCATTTAAAGAAAAATAAATTGGGGTTTTCCTCAAAACGTCAAAGTTGCGATTTAAAACGTCAAAATCGGCAACATTTAGGCAAAGAACTTGAATCTAATACGGGATATGGAAATCAAATGTCTCAAGAAGGATCTTTTACAAACTCTGAAGTCTTAGTTTCAACCGCCATTGTCCTTCTTTTTACTAAAATGTTTCCAGAAAATTCATTTCAAATAGACCCTTTCTCTGATGCTTGGCAGTAGCCTTAGCTTTAGAGTTTATCGTTTAATGGTATATAATTTTTGTCGAATTTTCGTAAAAAATCAATAAAGCTCAATATATCCGTTATTATACAAGATATGAAGAAAATTTGTATATATTAATTATAGGGTGTCTTGAGCTACATCTTAAAAAAATATTTCTACAATCACAGGATGGCCCATAAGTCGTTGGTGATACAAATTTTCTTTCTTTTTTAATCAAACACGCCTTATGTTATTGCATTTTTAAATTTTTCAGCGATGCATGTTTGTAAGAAAAGAAATTCGGGACGCAGCAAGTGCGTTATGGTAGCGAATTTTCATTAAATGCTTCAAATTTGAATAGCTCAATATGCTATTAACCTATAAGGTTGACCAAGAAACGAGTTTTTCCGGGAACACTTTAAGTTTACTTTTGGAAATTTTTGTACATTTTCACACAATAAAGTTATTTTTATGAAACATGGCACATTGTTTTTACTATATAGGTTATACTGGTAACCAAAATTGATGCCTGCTTTCTTAAAAAGGAAACACACATATTTGCAATTAATAACATTTTTATGAAAATTCACTACCATAACGCACTTGCTGCGTCCAGAGTTTTTTACTATTTATTTTGTACATTAAAATTCGTCTATTCGGCATGCGATTATCCTTTTCATTGCTTAGGTCATATTGGATTCGATCAAAATTCATGCAGATTAATTTTTATTTATTTGATATTTTTGTTTTTTGCTTTTGAAATTAAAATTGCTATAGTTGCAATGACGTGTCTTATTATTTACATTACTTAGCTTCTTTTGATGCCAAATATGTCTGTTCTGGTCCTTAAACTTCGGCTTATAAGTTTTAAATTTATTATACTTTCCAGAATCTTTGTTTTTATAAAACTTCTGACTATGATTGTATTCGTCTTTATTGTAAAAATTATTGTTTTTATCGAGAAGGTTTCTAATTTTAACATTGCGGCTATTGTTAGTATTTTTTTATACACGGTTTATTACATTGAAGCATAGTTTCATGTTTCTGGTCACTTTCAATTCTGATAGAGTAAAAGTAATGTGTTGCCGTTATTAATTTTTCTTCTTTTGCAGCATCCAAAGATTTTTCCGGGCTCATTCCTAGTATATTTTCTTCTGGTAGTAATTCCTGTTCTATGTATTTTTCGGAGCTTGTTTCTCAAAAAAGGCCTTGACTATTTTCACCCCAATTAAATTGCAAAAATTTTTGGTCCAAAATCACAAATTCGGACATTTCATTTTCTTTCGTGGAAAACCCTAACAATGAATTACCCGTTAGTCTGGCCCTTATAATAATTTTCATATCATTAACACTATGAATGAAATGCAATTTATCTATAATATTTTGCACAAAAACTTTGGTGTGCAATTTCCCAATATTACAGTCCAATAAAAATTTCATTTTCGGCTCATTACCTAATTGCATATGATCCATATTATAGTTCGGCATGATAGTAGCCTTAGAAATATGTTGTTCCGTTTCATTTTTAATTTCCTTTTTTATTTTAATTAATTGTTCAGACGGCTCCTGCTTGATTCGGACCACATTTTTGTCTACCGACACCACAAACGTTTCGACCTTTTTAAAGTCGCACCTCCTCATTTCCTTCTCTTCATGTATTTTGTCATGGCACGATTTTACTCCTGTGTCCAGTTGATACATTTTATTTACTCCTGTTAAAATTTCAGTTTTGGTTTCTTGTATGTTTTCATATTGTCACGGGGTGACTAATCTTAAAGGGATTATTTAGCTCAATTAATAAATGCAGCAACAGTAAATGCAACCGCGTAATAAACTGCAATTATCATTTACAAGAGAGGAAGGATTCGCGTACGTTGGCAGTGGAACAAGATGCGGCTGTCGAGCGATGTACGTGGTAAAGAGGGGGCAAGGATAGTCACCGCGATCGAGAATATCAACCGCAGAGAACGGAGACGGCCGGTAGTACGAGTGTCGCTGTTGAGAAGCAAGTACGTCGACAGTGAGGGAGCCGAGTGAAAAGATCAGCTTAACGGAAGGAACATAGAGTAAGGCCAGTGCAGGGCACCGCAGGAGAGTTTGCCGTGTGAACGTCACCGCCGAGGAAAGCCCCAGGTACGTGACAGTTGAATATTATTTAGCAAGCCTGTGGCAAAATTGTTTAGCGCTCTGTCGCAGCGCTGGGTGCCTTCGGGCGGTGAGACGAGGCCTGCTGAAAACCGCTGCGCGCTATCATCGCCAGGGGCGGTGCTCGCGGGCTTCGCCTGGGTGGTTAGGGGGCCACGGTCCCGAGGGTCCGATTCCCCCGGGATCACAGGGAAGCGGCCGAGCGGAGGAATAGTGTATCGGGACGGTTGGAGTGATTGCACTCTCCGTTCCAGTCAAAAACGACCCTCCGGGAAGCCGCCCCCAGTATTCCGAATAAGGGAGTCGGAGTGGGGATATTCCTGGTCTGTCATCGGTTCAGGCGCAGCGATTGCGTTGGCTTGGATTTCGGGCAGCCCGGTGGTCTTCCGCCTCCAGGTCTGGCTCGGGTGGGCCGCGTCGGCGGTATATGAGTGCTTCCTGTCTTCTCGAGGGCAGGGCCGTTCTTTCCCTGTCTCCGCTGACGGGCGGCTCTGGATGTTGGGAACTGCATTGGCTGGAGTAGATTTAGACAGAGCGGCGACTGCGTCGGTTTAAATTGAAACAGCTAGGCGGGCCTGACGTCCCGGGCCGTCCGCGGCCCCGTTCAGCAGGGGCGTAAATCCGGGAACAGGGGTGGGCCTCTTCTGCGCCAAACAAGGTTCCCCGAGCGTGCGGGAGAGAGCGTGCGAATGATGGGCCGTGGCTAATGCTTGTTTGTGCCATACGAATTAGTGCGCAGCTAGCTTAGCTCGATGTGGTGTTCGACGCACCCCGTAAGTTGCATGCCCGCCTGGGAACACCCGCTATTAACAACTATCCTGCCACCACCCTGCACCGCTTAAACGTCGTTGCCGCTTTACCGCCCCCGTATAATCCGCGCGTAACAATAATTTAAAACCAAATCACCACCTCTGCCTCTGGCCGCCCATTATTGCTAAGCTTCTTGGTAACAGGACCCCGTTACCACCGTGTGTATATAATTAGAGAATATAATTTTATGTTAATTTACTCGATATTTCATTTAGTCTCCCCAGAATATCCACCCAAATACAATTTAACTCCAGCTCTTTAATAAAGAACAGAACCAGAAGTCCCGGGGGACTTTGTCTTGACTTAGGAGGGCCCTGTCTCCACTGGGAACTACCCTGGGCTTGTGTGTACCCTGACTGTGGCTGGGGAAGGGGATAAATATCCCGAAAGAGAGCGCGTCTACTCTCTGAGGAATCCTAGACGCTGGCGCCCGATCAGGATCCCGTTGTAAAGCCGTGTTCCGGAAATCCGCCCGAAAATTCCCCATATTAGGGAAAACTAGTAGTAACTCCCGGCCACCCCAAGTGGCCGTCGCAATATAATCTCCTGAAATTTTCTTCAGTATGTTTATTATATTCTTTTTGTTGTTTTTCCAACTTGACAATACCTTGTTAGTGAATTTTCTTAAAAAAAATTCACTAATGAGGAGATCCCGACTTTTGAATTTTGAAAAAATTTCTTCAAATGAGCGCTAATTAGCCCCTCCAGAACACATATCCGGGGTCGGTTTAAATTTTTATATGTTTATATATATATATATATATATATATATATATATATATATATATATATATATATATATATATATATATATATATATATATATATATATTTATATATATATATATATATATATATATATATATATATATATATATATATATATATATATATATATATATATATATATATATATATATATATATATATATATATGTATCACACCGATAACTCAAAAAATAATGGGCCGATTTTGATTAAATTTGGTGAATAAATTCCTTTTTCAAATGGCTTGGATAAGTTCGTTATCCAGGAAAATCGGTCCAGGTTTTCCCGGAAAATTTTGTGTTTTCTTTCGAAAAAAATTTATATCTCCGGAATTAACAAAGTGAGGGCAACCAAATTTCATATGCGGATTTATTTCATTATAGGCAAGTTACCTACCAAAATTTAGCTCCGTAGGTTAAAGGATAAAAGTTACAGGCATTCAAAGAAAAATAAATTTGGATTTTCCTCAAAACGTCAAAATTGCGATTTTAAACGTCAAAATTGGTGAGTACATTCCTTTCGCAAGTCGCTTGGATAATTTTGTTAGCCAGGAAAATCCGCCGAGGTTTTCCCGGAAAAATTTGTATTTTTTTTTCGCAAAATATTTATATCTCCAAAATTAACAAAGTAAGGGCAACCAAATTTGGTAAGCTGGTTTATATCGTTATAGGTGTGCCACCTACCAAAATTTAGCTCTGTAGGTCAAAAGACAAAAAAGTTATGGGCATTTAAAGAAAAATAAATTGGGGGTTTCCTCAAAACGTCAAAGTGACAATTGAAAACGTCAAAATTCGCAACATTTAGGCAAATAACTTGAATCTAATACGATCTATGGAAAGAAAATGTCTCAAGAAGAATGTTTTACATACACCGAACTCTTAGTTTCAACCGTCATTGTCCTTCATTTTACTAAAATATTTCCAGAAAATTCATTTCAAATAGACCCTTTCTCTGATGCTTGGCACTAATCTTAGCTATAGAGTTTATTGTTTAATGGTATATAATTTTTGTCGAATTTTCGTAAAAAGTCAATAAAGCTCAATATATTCGTTATTATACAAGATATGCAAAAATATTGTATACATTAATTATACGGTGTTTTGAGCTACATCTTAAAAAATTATTGCGACAATCACAGGGTGGCCCATAAGTCGTTGGTGATACAAATAATATTTTTTTTGTTGAAAACGCCTTATTTTTTTGCATTTTCCATCGAAATATAATGCATGTTTGTAAGTTAAGAAATTCTGGAGGCAGCAAGTGCGTTGTGGTTGCGAATTTTGATTAAATGCTTCATATTTGAAAAGCTCAATTTGCTATTAACCTATAAGGTTGACCAAGAAACGGATTTTTTCAGTAACACTTTTGGTTTACTTTTGGAAATTTCTGTACGTTTTCAAACAATCAAGTTATTTTGATGAAACATGGCACATTGTTACACTATATATGTTATACTGGTAATCAAATTTGATGCCTGCTTTTTCTATATAGGTTATACTGGTAACCAAAATTGATGTCTGCTTTCTTAAAAAGAAAACACACATATTTGCAATAAAAACATTTTTATGAAAATTCACTACCATAACGCACTTGCTGCGTCCCGAGATTTTTAATACAGGCTTGTCTATACGGAACAGATGAATATTTTAATGTAGTGCCGCATTTGAGATGCTCGATGGCCAGGTGATCCACTGTTTTAGTGATAGGCAGATATTGTGTGTTTTAGATATGTATGTATTTTTGTTAATTTTTAGTTTCACATTTACATGTGCTTTATGTATAATTTTTCATCTTGACTGGCCAATTTCATTTTTGTGTGATCTTGTGGCTAATAAAGTAATTTTATTCTATATTTAATTAATTTGTTTGTTTCAGCAATGAGAGGTACCTGAAACTAGCCAACTCTGTGGAACGACATCCAACAGATGGATTAAATAGTTTAACTAGTCAGTATGAAGTTCATGCCAAAGATTTATATACCCATGTTATAGTTTCTTAAGTCATCTTCCATCATATTTTTTATTTTTGTGTAAACAAGTCCATTAATTTTTATTTTAAATGAATTTAGATCTTGTCTATATGACTGAATGTTACGTGTGAGGGGTATTTTTTAAATAAGGTCCGTTTTTTAATAGGAAGAAAAATACTGTAAATATTTAAAAAAAATGTTTTTTCCATATTCTACATCAGCGTTTCCCAACCTTTTTAATCTCATGGCAAGCCAGCTAAAAGCCATATTTATTCAAGGCACACTTGACTTCAAATATTAATTTTTGTAGTTATATAACCTAACTGATACTAAACGCTTTTATCATGTTGGTTCTATACAGTATACAATAAGACACACAACTATTAAAATTTACCACACACATATTAATAATTAAATAATAAATGATTAAAAATGGCATTAAAGAAGAGCACATAAAAGAAAAACTAAATTTTAATTCAAACATACATTTTAATATTGGGATAAACCAGACATGATGCTTATGGATGTAGAGTTCTTTACAGGATTATTTTTAAATACTGTTTCACATCATAAACAGACTCTCTATTTCTCAGCATGGTTTCATTCCAGCGAGATCGACTGTGACAAATTTAGTTAATGTTACACAGTTCATTGTGTTCGCTCTCGACCGGTTCACAGGTTGATGTTGTGTATGCTGATCATTCTGTTTTAATTGACAGGATGAGGGTTATCAGATTCCCCGAGGGCTTGCTTGGCTTATTCAGATTTTACTTGGATGGAAGGAGGCAATTTGTTGAGGTTGGGGGCTTCAAATCTAACACCTATCACATAACTTCGGGAGTGCCGCAGAGTTCCATACTTGGTCCACTACTGTTTAATATATTTTTTGACCCAGTTAAACATGTTTTACATGTTCCTTTTTTAATGTATGCAGATGATATTAAGATTTTTGCGAATATTTCGAGTGTTGATGACTGCAGCTCCAGAACTGTCTTCATGTCCTTGATTAATGGTGTTGTCAGAGTGATCTTTCTACGAATGCTTCGAAGTGTTGTGTGATGTCCTTTACTCGAAATAAGCACTTAATTACTTTCAGATACAATATAAGAGGGCTTTTGCTTGATCGCTCCATGACAGTTAGGGACCTTGCAATTGTTTTTGATGGTACTCTATCTTTCAACCCACACTATGATCAGACTCTCAGTTCTGCTTACAAAACTCTTGGGTTTCTGATAAGAAACAGCAAACATTTCTCACTGGCTGACACCCTCTCCCTGCTCTTTCATTGTCTAATTAGGTCCCGACTTGAATATGGCTCCGTTTTTTTATTTTTTATTTTTATTTTTTTATTCCATCAACACACCACGATGGCTTACAGCCTAAATACTGTCGTACCATGGGTGCCGACAAGGAGGAAAGAGGCAACTTGTTAATTCTGGACCTGAAGGTTTGGAGGTTCGGGGGAGAAGGAAAAACATGTGCCGGCAAGGAGTTCCACAACTTGGAAGTCCTCGTGACAAAAGAGCGGGCATAACAAGATGTTCTATGTCTGGTGACCTGGACAGTAAAAGGGTGCATTCGCTGTGTTCCCCTGGTAGATCTTTTGGGGGCCGCAGGTGGAGGAACTATGGAAGAAAGCTCCTCTGAGCAGTGCCCGTGCAGATATCTATAAAAGAGAGAGAGGTCACCAACGGCACATCGGTGGGCAAGGGATGGCAGCCTTTGGGTGAGGGTAGGGTCACCAATGAGACGTATATCTCTCTTCTGAATGGAGTCCAGGATAACGAGTGTAGAAGCGGCAGCAGCACCCCAGATGTGGGAGCAGTATTCGAGGTTTGGTCTTATTTGTGAAGTATATAAAGTATAGAGATTAGCTGGCGAAAAGTATTTGCGAGCCCGGAAGAGGAAACCTAATTTCTTAGCAGCCGCTTCTGCAATTGATGTAACATGTTGGTGCCAATTGAGATTTCGTTCCACAGAAATGCCAACAAGTGAAAATGACTCATTACTTTGAATAACTTGGTTGTTTATTGTGATGGGTCTAGGGCTAGTGTATCTCTTATGAGAAAGAAAGCAAGACTGTGATTTGATGGGGTTGAATTGTACAAGATTTCTACTTCCCCAGTCTAATATTTTTTGGAGATTCACGGAGATATAACCCTCCATGAGTCTGCGATCCTTATCTAGTTGGGCTAAAGAGAGGCTTAGAATATTGTATATTGGAGTGGAGGGTGCTGTCGTCCGCGTAACTATGGACTGGGTTGGATGTGCTAGACAGGAGGTCATTGATGTGGAGAAGAAACAAAGTAGGGGCTAAAGCTGTGTGTGCTCCTACTTATGAGATACATGTGGCAAGTCTAGAATCAGTGCAAAGGAAATATCTAACATTTCTTAGCTTTCGTACTAAAATGTTTCCAGAAAATTTATTTCAAATAGACGCTTTCTCTGATGCTTGGCAGTAGCCTTAGCTTTAGAGTTTATCGTTTAATGGTATATAATTTTTGTCGAATTTTCGTAAAAAATCAATAAAGCTCAATATATCCGTTATTATACAAGATATGAAGAAAAGTTGTATATATTAATTATAGGGTGTCTTGAGCTACATCTTAAAAAATATTTCTACAATCACAGGATGGCCCATAAGTCGTTGGTGATACAAATTTTCTTTTTTTTTTAATCAAACACGCCTTATGTTATTGCATTTTTGAATATTTCAGCGATGCATGTTTGTAAGAAAAGAAATTCGGGACGCAGCAAGTGGGTTATGGTAGCGAATTTTCATTAAATGCTTCAAATTTGAATAGCTCAATTTGCTATTAACCTATAAGGTTGACCAAGAAACGAGTTTTCCCGGAACACTTTAAGTTTTCTTTTGGAAATTTTTGTACATTATCACACAATAAAGTTATTTTTATGAAACATGGCACATTGTTTTTACTATATAGGTTATACTGGTAACCAAAATTGATGCCTGCTTTCTTAAAAAGGAAACACATATTTGCAATTAAAAACATTTTTATGAAAATTCACTACCATAACGCACTTGCTGCGTCCAGAGTTTTTTAATTTCATTTTTGTGTTCTTCCAATTTGTTGTTGTTTTCTTCGAATTTATTATTTATGTCTTTTCTCAATTCGGAACTATTTTGTTGGTTTTCCTTTTTGTCTTCTTCCATTTTCTTGAACAAGCCGGCGAATAACTTATCCATTTTTGATTCTTCCTCCTGTCCTTTTACTGTTTGCTCCAGATGACTTTCTTTGACGGCGCTATTCTGCCCCTTTTCTTTTCCTATTATAAAGGTTTCATCGCCCTGATATTCGGTTTCTTCTTCTTCCTGTGATATGGTCCCTTCTTCCGAACTCGCTTTACGTCCCCTCCATTCCGTGAACTGTTTAGGTTTTTGTGGTTCTGGATTTGCCATTTTCTCCGGATCTTCAGGTACGCTGATTATAGGTTCTTCAGATTCTGGCTCAATTGGTTTATCACTTTCTAACTGTTTTTCCCCGGACATGTTCAAGCTTGATTTATTTAATTTACTTGTGAATTTAAAATTGTCCCCCTTTCTAAGCTTTGACCCTTTAATTAATAATTTTGCTGCAATGTTATATTATACAGAATATTTAACTTACAGTCCTGTATTATCCTTAATTTATTATTTAAATATAACGGGGAAGAAATGCGAAGAAAGCTTTCATTAATTAACCCTTTCAAATACACCACCTATATTTATTTTTCACAAAACAATTGGTTATATGTGCAATTTACTGTTTCATATTAAAATATCATACGGTATTAGAATTTTTGCTAATTTTCATTAAATTGGTTGAACTGATTTATTTTAACTTTATTGTATTCAAATGAGGCGTGCTAATTTATTTAAAATTGATTTACTTCTAAATCCCTTGTGTTAAAATACTATTACGTTTTTATGAAAATTTGCTTTATTTTAACGTAATTAAAATTTTATTAAAATTTAACAGAAACCCTGTATTTGTGCCAATCATGTGCTATATTGCGAACAAATGTTTATTTTATTAAAATTTTTCTATGAAATTAAATTTATTTTTGGCACAAAAATTTTTTTTAATGCACCGCTGTTGGGAGCTCAATTTGCTATGGTATTTATTTTAGTATACCTGCAAATATTTATTTTAGAGCTGAGAACATATATCTTAATCATCAGGTTGGGTTCATTATAATAACAGCTAGCTTCTATTAATTAAAATTCATTAATATGTGCTATTTAAATTCATTTATTGATTTTTACTTGATCAAAAATTAATTTCGCTTTGCTCAGATGGCTATACAACAATTTTACTGATTAATTATTAACGAAAAACAATACTTTTGGTTAATTACAATCTGTTGTACATTCCATTTAATTCATTACACAAATTTTACGGTGTCTAGGTGACACACATTAAATACAAGCAGAAACATTTAAAGCATTCATTACATAAACATAAATTGAAAAATCCTGTTAAAACATTCAGGTAACATTATAAATAATTACACAATTACCGGTTAAACATTGATATAACATAAGCAATATACATCGACAATTCTACAGAGATCGCAGTCTCTTTCTGTTCATTTGAAGCAAATTTTTGCTTATTGAAATTTATTGGCTCTCAATCTTTAATTGGTGCTGTTAAAATGGTGAAATTCAAACCGCACTGATCAATTTAGGAAAAGAAAACACTTACTGAAACATTTTCCATTGGATTATATATATTGTTTTTCCATTATTACTGTCCATTATTAATTTTTTTTTCTAATTTGTCCATGCCATATTTTACTGCCCATTTATTGATTATTAATGGATTTAATTTATTAACATGTTGATATATTCCATATTCGTAGCACTCTGGAGGTTTTTTATAATCTCCCTTCGATGCACTCTGGCATCTCTTATGTCAACTTACATAATGATGACGATGATCACATGATCTGATGAAATGATGCCGATGAATTCACTTGATGAAAAGACCCCGGACACTCCCGGACTGTTGCTTTTATTAACTTTCTTACAGGTGAAAAAACGCTATTGTTCATCAAACCACCTCTGTTTGAGCTTTCCGTCAAACCTTTAGTGTCTTTCTACGTTTTTTTTTGCGCGCACATATACCTTAATACTACATAAAGTTTTGTTTTTACAAATGACCTCTGCTCTTTTAATACATCGAGCCTTTAGGTAGCTTGGTCATACCTATTTTTACACACAATAAATCAACAGAATTGCATTTATTAGCTACAATCTCATTCTCCCTACAAAAACTTAAGTATTGTTCTTGGTTTCTTTACGGATATTTCTAGAATATAGTTTTTTTTTATTACTCGAATGAAACTTAACATCGAGGGTTGCTACATGGGTCACTGACATTCATGTCGGGCGTTGACATCTCATGCTACACTCTTTCGTTGCTACATTAGGGTGTATACATTTATTTTATATATACTAGGATGTATAAATTTCCCGTTTTCCCATTAAAATTTCGTAATCTTTTCTATTATTTGCTATCTATAGCAATATATATATATATATATATATATATATATATATATATATATATATATATATATATATATATATATATATAATTATTTGTGTGTGTATGTATCTCCCCGGTAACTCAAAAAATAATGGGCCACCAAACTGGGTATGTGGCTATAGGTTATAAAAAGTCTGGTCGCAGCGAGTGCGCTTTGGAAGTTAATTTCCATAAAATGTTTTTAATTCAAGCAGGCATAAATTTAGTTACCGGTATCACCTATATAGTAAAAACAATTTACCATATTTTATTAAAATACCGTATTGTTTGAAAATGTACAAAACATTTTCGAAAATTACTTTAACTTTAACTTTAAATGTTTCTGAGAAAACTGGTTTCCTAGCATTTAATGAAAATTCGCTACCAAAACACACTTACTGCGTCACGATTTTTTTACGAACATGCATCATATTTCAATTAAAAATTCAAAAGTATAAGAAATGTTCGAAAAAAATATTGCAGTTATCAACGAATTATGGGCCACGCTGTGATTTTCAAAATAATTTTATAAGATGCAGCTCAAGACACCTTATAATTACGGTATACAATTTTTCTCGTATCTTGCATAATAACAATTATATTGAGCTTCACCATAGAAATGCGTCACCCTGTATATATGTAAACAGATAAAAACTGAAAGTAAACCCGGATATGGATTCTAGGGGCCTGGTTTGCATTAATTTGAAGAAATCTTTTTCAAATTCAAACGTCGCTGTCTCCTCATTAATGAATTTTTTCTACGAAAATTAGGTAAAAATTATATACCGTTAAACCATAAACGTAACTAAAGCTACTGCCAAAGCATCAGAGAAAGGGTCTATTTGCAATGAAGTTTATGGAAATATTTTATTAAAATAAAGGTCGATGACGGCTAAAGCTGAAACTTAAGAACACTCTTCTTGCAACATTTTCTTTACGTAACCCGTATTGATTTCATGTGCTTTGCCTAAATGTTGCCAATTTTTACGTTTCAAATCGCGACTTGGATGTTTTGGGGAAAACCCCAACTTTTTTTTTTCCAATGCCTGTAACTTTTTTGACTTTTAACTTACAGATCAAAATTTTGGTACGTGGTTCACTTTTTATAATACAGACATACATACCAGATTTGGTTGCCCTTACTTTGTTATTCCCGAAAGAAATCACAAAATTTTCCCGGAAAACCTGGGCCGCATTTCCTGGCTAACGAACTTATCCATGCCACTTGCATATACATATATATATATATATATATATATATATATATATATATATATATATATATATATATATATATATATATATATATATATATATATATATATATATATATATATAAATCGAGACAGACCCCAGAAATATTTTCAAAATTCGCGATCTCCTTAGTTCATTTTGTAGAGAAAATTCACTAAAAGTAAACCATATGCCACCATTCAGTTACCAGAAAAAAAGTTATGGGCATTTAATAAAAAAGAGTGTTTGGTGCCAGATTATTTCTATGAAAATTCACCAGCATAAAGCACTTGCTGCGTCCAGACTTTTTTTAATTTAGTTAATTTTAAGTATAATTGCATATTAGAAAATGCTTATAACTATCGACATATAATTATTTGCGTTTATACTAGTTTTCAGTGCATTCAGTTAAACACACGATATTTCATCAGTATACATACCTACCAATATTATAGTTTATCTTTTTTCGATTTACGTCGGATTATTTCTGAGACTGTGGTCAATCACCGACGCCAGGGAACAGTGTATCTGCAGAACTTTGGCCGAAGTCTTCTTTCCGTAAGGAGGGTAGGGATCTTTAACGTGCCCGACATCAGATGGTAAATCGGATCGACGGCTCTACGTCGCTTCGGAAGGCAGGAATGGGCAGGCATCAAATTTCAAACACAATGCCACAACCTCGGTTAATGTTAATTTACAGTGTGTACGGAGAAATAGAAATGTTTACCTATTGGACCACCAAGGATGCTTATATTATATTATGTAGTTGAAACTGTTTACCAGTAGTAAAAGTTTTTTTCTTTTTAGTAAATTTTATAATTTGGGAAAGGAAAAATTTAACATTTTTTAAGTAAATAGTTTTGTTAATGACCGCAAAGCGAAATTTTAAAATCCTAATAAATATACAGGGTGATTCAAATTCGAGCCTCACCAGGTGGATGTCGCGTATTATGAATGATCGACGATAGGTTTAGATGCTGCAAAGTTGCAAAATTTTGTGCCCTTTAATATCTCGCAGAGAAAGCCAATTTTTGCAACTATCGTTAAAAAAATTGCCAAAAAACTGAACAAATGCAATTTTAGATTTTCGCCTCTCATTTATTTAAACTTGTATAAAGAAACGAAAAACCCATTCTTAAGTCATTTCCAGTTTTCTATCTGATAGCGGATATATATATATATATATATATATATATATATATATATATATATCTGTGTGTGTGTGCGTGTGTATGTGTGTGTGTGTAGAGTAGAAATACTTTTTACTTGTTAGTGTTTAAAGTTTACGCCAGTAAATCAGCTAAACGTACAGGGAATAAATTGCTCGAGTTCACTAGGCGCCAACAGTTGAATAGGTGTGTGAACGTTGCGTGCGTTCACCAGCCCCGCTGAGCTTTTGTTGGAACTTAACTGTTGTCAATTTGTCAAAACGGAATGACAGACAAAAGTTACACAATAATGTTTGGAGTCAACTGTACGTTCATCAGTCTCCAACTGCTGAAATGTCTCGATAGTCAGCAGATGGGCGCTTAAACTCAGACGTTGGCGCCTTAAACTCTATGTTTCGAAAATTTATATAAGTTTAAACCTGTAAGATTAAAGAAAGTAGAAAAATTCACTATACAAATAAGCGCAAATACATGAAGAGTTTTAAAATCAACATAGGTACCGAGACGAAATAAAACGTCACTAAACAAAAATGTAGGTTATATTCATCATGAGCACCATTTTAGATAAAACATGTTCTAACAAGCCTTTCGACTTATGTAATTTTGATTACAAAATTCCATTCTTTGCAATATAGATAAATATTAGAGCACGCCACTAAATATGTTTTGATTTAAATACAACTTAAGCGAATAACTTAACTCTCTACAAAATAATTAAATAATTCTGTAGACAGGTGGACAGTGTTAAATAATTTTAAGATAACTAACCTGTTGCATATCAGCCCTTTTTGTAAAACTTCGACCCTTTTTAGCTGTTGGAAAAACATTACAAACACTGTTTAGTCACCCACTAACACTAATAAAGTCGTAAAGAATAATTTGCACTTGTATATTTACACTGGTGACCGTGATACGGTGTACATCCTAGTGTGAGTGAGTGATAAAATTATCTGCGATAATAAAAATCGAATTTATTTACAGAAAAATACCGTAATTATATTTAAAATAATTTAGGTTATTTTTATTAATTGTGCTTGGTAATACACAATTATTGCATAGAAGGATAAAGCTAAGGTAGGATATGAACGAACCAAAGGGTGGTCTAGAACCACCCAAAAAAATAAACGATGGAACTCAGGTGAGTAATTACAATTTATCTGGGAATGGAAATCAAGTAAATGAAAATAAATCTATAGACCCTGATAATAGATATAGACCTTCAGATAAGGGACCTTATTATGTACATGTCGAGTACAAACTGAATAGTTTAGGAAGGTTATTTCCCTTGCGTGTAGGTTTCTATTTATATAAAGACAAAAAGTTAAGGGAATCAATAATTGACATTAAAGAAGTTGGATATAACAGAGTAAAGGTAATCCTAAACACACACACAGCTGCAAATAGCTTAATTAATAACGAAATATTATCTCAAAATAATCTAATAGCATATATACCACAATTTTATACTCATAAAAAGGGAGTTATTAGGTTAGTAGATACTTATTTTGATACAGAATTTTTAAAACGGGAAATAGAATCAAAAAATAAAGTTACTGAAGTTAGAAGAATTATGAAAAGAATAGTAGACGAAAAAGGGGAATCTAAACTAGTACCGCGGCAAATGATTATAGTGTCATTTCAGGGGGATACTTTACCTAACGAGGTAAGAATAAACGGGGTAAATTTTCCGATAGAACCGTACATATACCCGGTTGTTCAATGCATGAAATGTCTTCGATATGGTCATACTATTAAAATTTGCAAGAAACAAGATAACTGTTGCAAAACGTGTGGGGAAAATCATGACACAAAAAATTGTGATAATGAAAAATATTGCATATATTGTAAAACAAGTGAACACACTACAACATCCAGGGTATGTCCAGTATACGTAAAACAAAAATCAATCAAACAAATAATGGCAAATTATAATTTATCTTTTAAAGAAGCCGAAAAAGTAGAAAAAAACCCTAGTTATGCGAAGGTTACAACATATAACAGATTTCAGGCTTTAACCGATTTAACACAGTTTCCCCCGCTTAAGGCACCTAAAGAGACTCACCATAAAACAACCCCAACACACACACAAAGCACAAGCACATATCAATTAAATACACATCATATTTCACGCGCAAATGTAAAACCTAGCCAATCGCAACAAAAGAAACGAAAAGCATCTAAATCGCCAACGCAGAAGTGCTCAAAATCAGTTTTGCCAAATCCATACCGAAAAGATTTTATTGAATACAAAGAAAAAATAACAGAACAACTTACAATCTTGGTAACTGAATTAATGAAAAAAATTACACCAGAAACGTGTGAAGAAACGATAGAAAATTATAATTTAAAAAAATCCGTTTACCAATTAATAGATAATCTTGTGGTCGATGAGAGTGAATATGAGTCGAGTTGAGAGAGAGCTAAAAATAGTTCAATGGAATTCTTATTCTTTAAAGAAAAACAAAGACAATTTAGTAAAGTTTCTTTCAGATAATAGGGTAGATATTGTAGTAGTTAGTGAAACATGGTTAAAATCTAGTGATTATTTATTTGCAGTTGGAGGTTATAATATAATTAGAAAAGATAGGTTATATCGTAGGGCAGGGGGAGTTGCAATACTTATTGCTAAACATTTAAATTTTCGGGAAGTTAAACTTAGCTGTATTCCACACAATGAGGTGGATGCTTGTTGTATTTATTTGATAAACCTTGATATATATGTAGTTAGTGTATATAGACCTCCAAATATTAGAATCAACGCCTCGAATTGGAAAAACTTTTTCGAAAAATTTAGTAATAAGAAAACTATTATCGGTGGGGATTTTAATGCTCATCATAGTTTATGGCGATCCACTAGGGACGATAACAACGGAGTATGTTTAGCAGAAGCTATTGACGAAACTAATTTTATTGTAATTAATGATGGCACGCCTACTAAGATCACGAGACCGTTGGAGTCTCCGTCGATAATAGATTTAACTTTAGTAGCTAGCTGCTTAGCTCAAATAACTGAGAGTAAAGTTTTAGAGGATAATCTTGGCTCTGATCATTTCCCAATAATGATTAACCTATATAAAAACTACATAAGAAAATCAAATATTCCTTATACAAGGTGGAAAGAAAAAACTGCAAACTGGGACCTATTTAAACACAGACTAGAAAATAGGTTAGAAGAGATTCCAGAGAACACCAGGGAGAAATTTACATTCCTAATCAATTCTGTTACTGAATCAGCTAATGAATCCATAAAGGTAACAGGCTCAAAAGAGTTCAAACAACAGCAGCCGCGCTGGTGGGACCAGGAATGCAGCAACCTAATAAAACAACGAAAAGAAGCCTTACGTGATTACAAATTGGTCTCAAATTGGGAAAACTACTTTAGATATAAGCAAATAGAAGCAAATATAAAAAGAAAATTAAAAGAAAAAAGTCGGAAATCCTGGCAGACATTTGTCTCTAACCTGAACAAAAATACTTCATTATCTTGTGTGTGGAAATTTGTTAAAAACTTCAATAAAAGAAAAGACCATAATACAAACGTATTTCCTGAAGAAGAGATTTGTCTGAAAATTCTAGATGAAATAACTCTTATAGGCTCATCAGAAAATATGGGTACGTTTGAGCAAAATCCCAATTTTAATTGGTTCAGTGCACCGTTTACAATAGAAGAATTAGAGTTAGCGATTAAAACAACTGTAAATACAGCTCCAGGGATAGATAGATTGACATATAGCATCATATCAAAAATAGGAAATAAGGCAAAAGGCATATTATTGTCAGTATTTAACGACTGGTGGATTAAAGGAAAGTACATAGACCAAATGAAAGAAATAGTTTTGTGTCTAATTCTTAAAAAGAATCAAGATCCACTAAAGGCCAGCTCTTATCGACCAATTTCATTGCTGAATTGCGTAACCAAAACATTCGAAAGAATGATTAAAAGACGTTTGGAATGGTATGTTGAACACCATAATATACTGACCACCTCACAATTCGGTTTTCGAAAAGAAGTGGGAACTATGGAGGCATTGACTCAACAGATCACTGACACCCAAGTAGCTTTTTCAGAAAATAAATACGTAGTGTGCATTTTCGTTGACATCAAAGGAGCATATGACTGCGCTAACCTAAAACTATTAAAGATCGACTTAATGCGTTTCGGCATTCCAAATAATGTAGCTCTAAACATTGTTGAATTGTTTCATAACAGAACGATTTATTTGAGGGACAACAACAATAATATACATGGTCCCCGAATTCTAAGGAAAGGTTTACCGCAAGGATCGTTACTAAGCCCCATATTATTCAACTTATATACAAGAAATCTACATGACTTGTTTGACACAAACACGAAGTGCATCCAATACGCAGACGATTTATGTGTATACACAGTTGCGTCTTCATACAATGAGTGTCTCGTTCAGCTTAGAAGTATCGCACATGTGATCAGTAAATGGATTGATGAACGTGAATTTAACATAAATACTGAAAAAACTTCAATCATGTTTCTCACTAGACATCGTTTGAAAGCACCAGCATGTATCCAAATCAGCCTGGGAGATATAAAGACTGCTAATAGTTACAAATATCTAGGAATGATCGTGGACAATAAGCTCTTATGGACAGAACATATAAAATATATAATAGGAAAATGTGAACGTGGAATCAACCTATTGAGAGCTACAATCAATGTCCAATGGGGGGCATCGTTTAATGTTGCCCTGCTATTTTATAGATCATATATACGTTCCATTTTGGATTATGGCTGTACTATTTATGGTAGCAGTTGCAAAACAAACATTAAAAAAATTGAACGAGTACAATTAAAGGCACTTAGAATCTGCATCGGGGCAATGAAGACAACACCAACGGCAATAATATTCGCAGAAACTCAAGAACCACCATTTCATCTCAGAATAATCCTTCTAGCGGAAAAACACTTACTCAAAACAAGAAGCAGAAGCGAAAACCAAATCGAGAACCTTCACTCCTTATTTATAGAGACATTAACAAATAAGTTTTGGTCCAAAAAGAATAATCCACCACTAGCAGACGCGTACTATGAAACCATGAAATTCCAAAACCATATTACAGTTAATATAGTGCCACAGAAATTCCAACTAAGCTATGAAGCAATGGTATATTTACTGGATGTAATTATACCAGAGTTCACTGAATTTCCATGTGTTAACAGACTAATATTCCAACGCATAATAAGTAAATATAACAAATACACAAAAATATATACCGACGGGTCAAAAAGTGAAGACGGGGTTGGAGCAGCCTTTTATGTTGAACAACCAACAGCATCCTCGAAAATTAGAATACATATTGAAAGCTCAATATTTACAGCAGAATTGTTAGCCATTGAGAAAGCTGTAGAGTGGGCATATAAAAAAGAAATAAAAAATGCCATAATTATAAGTGATTCCCTGTCGGCATTAGGAGCAATTAAAAGCAGCCACTATGACAATAAAATAAACGAGATAGTGAAAAATATCAGACAAATTTGCTACAACGGTAAAGATAAAATGATAGTTAAATTTCTCTGGGTTAAAGGTCACAGTACAATTGAAGGCAATGAAACAGTAGATATGTTAGCAAAAGAAGCCAGAAATCAAACACAAATAGAATGCATAAAGGTCCCATCTACAGACTTTGTTAAACATAGCAAAACAAAAAACAGAACACTTTGGGAAAAAGAATGGGTGAAATACACAGAAAAATCTAATAACAGGTATAAATTTTTACATCCAAAATTACCAAAAAAATGTGAACTTAATTATTTACACGAAAATGAGAGAAACATATTAACAACCACAATTAGAATTAAGAGTAACCATGGCAGATTTAGAGCACATTTAAATCGTCTGGGAATAGAATCAACTCCCTACTGTAACTGTGACGGAGACTCGATATGTGATTTAGAACACATCGTATTCTCATGCAGCTTGTATACAAATCAACGCAAAACACTTATGCATGCGTTGATGAAAACAGTAGAAATACAATTTCCTCTAAACCTACATTATATACTTAGTTTTAAGAAAAAAAAAGTATTGATCCTGTTATGGGGATATTTTAAAAATATAGGAATAGTATTATAAATTATTGTATATATTTAAGTACGCTGTTGTTAGTTTATAGTGATAAGTGAAACACATGTAAATATAGCATAAGCTTTCCGTCTGTTTGTCCTACTGTACTACTCTCTCAATCCGTGGCCTGTCAGTGTGTTGGTGAGCCTTGGTGGGTCCATAGGCGACAATGTGTCCCAGTCTATCCCAAAAAAAAAAAACCAAAAAAAAACCAAAAAAAAATCAAAACAAAAAACAAAAACAAAAAACAAAAAAAACAAAACAAAAAACAAAAAAAACAAGATGTCTTAATGTGTATATATATGTGTATATATAGTGTATATATGGTGTATATATGGATGTGTAAATATGTAAGATACCTATTATTGACATAACCAATAGGTATAATAAATATAAATAACCTTCAACTGCAATTCAAAAATCTGTGGTGAATGAACTACAAGTTCGTGCCATCCCGAGTGGTTGAGTGTTTACACTCACTCACTCAAACTCGACTCAACTCAACTTGTATATTTAAATTCCCAAACAACACACTACTCTATAGGTAGAAGATATATATATATATATATATATATATATATATATATATATATATATATATATATATATATATATATATATATATATATATATATATATATATATATATATATATATATATATAGTGTCCCACGACGAACGCCCGCGATCCATTTTTCGGAAAATTTTTGAAAATTGGGCAGCTTACTGAAGTCGATGGGGGCAACTTGGCTAAAGTATTGTTAAGATTGTGGCACTTCCGGTTATGCACGGTGTTGATGTTAACTTGCTTATTTAAAATAGGATAATCTATATATTGTTACTTTTTTAACTTCTACGTGAAATTTTTGATACATTCTATGTATAATGTCCTATACCGGAGTCCAACAGTTTTTGACATATCTCAAATTTTATGTCAAGAATTACGTTTGCAGGCCTAAACATAACTATCAATTTATCCTATATGAAAGCCTTTATCATTTAATATAGGTTGGTTTCCTTGTAGAAGCAGATTTACTATATTATTTTGATAATAAATCAATACAGGAAAATCCAAAACTCATATTGAAAATTGAATTGAAAACATCGTTGAAACTCTTTTTTCCCAAATAGAAATCCACTGTTTTTATCATATTATCTTATTTGGCATTAAAAAGAGGGTAACTTTGTATATGGCTGGCTATGCCAAAAATGGTGGTGTGGTTTGCGAAATATTGGCAATTTAACATTTTTTTATTGTAAAAATGTTATACGGCTCTAAAGTTTTGTTGTTAGTTGGCCATGACGGCTCAAAAAAAACTTTAGAGCACTACAGACACATCACTATTGGTTGTCGTTTGACAAATACTTATTGCTAATAGTCATGACGGTGCGATTAAATTATACGCACTAGGATTATTTTTTAGGTGTAAATATTTAGGCGGAATGCAACAAAGTTTTATCAAGAACAGAAATCGAATAGTGTTAAACGAATAATGGAAAATTACAAAACTTTTGACACCGCCAAGGCAAAAATATATAGAATACAACCCATTTATCCTACTAAAAGAAAACAATACCTACACAGGGTAACAATTTATTTTAATAAATGTTCAAAATTTCCATTTTGAACTTCCAAACATTTTTTCCTCTTCGAGTTAGTTCTTCATGGACGGCCGCTCTAATTGAATTTGAAGATAAGCTTTCGAACGCGCCATTCATCCTTGCCATACAGTCTCCCATCGTTTTCACTGGATTGAAAAAACGATGTTTATTATCATTCCCAGGTAAAGTAAGCTAACACAGTTAAATCAGGAGAACGAAAAGGCCAAAGAAAAGGCCAGTTGTTGGCAATCTACACTTGTCATCAAATGTTCTTAGTAAACGGAACGGTTCTGTGGGGTGGGGCGCCATCACGTTGTTAAAAAATTTGCTTGTGTTCCTCCAGAGGTAAATTGCTCAAATATTGATGATTCATCCTTCCAGAATATTTAAATATGTATATCTTACAAAAGTTAATACATAATTTAGAATGGGGAAATAATTTGCAATGTATGGTTAATGACTTACCATTCAAGTTTTCTTAATAAATTATATTATATTCTATTAGTTTTTGCAGCACAAAAGACGTTAAATAACTATTTTGAAAATTCCGGGTTCTTAGTGCATGACGATTTGAACTACTCCAAAAATAAGAATTTTGTTTGTTAAAAAGAACATTTTTCTTAGATTTCGCTTCATCAGTCCTAATTATGCTGTCCAAAAAATCGAGACTCGCCTTGTATCATCGTTAAAATGAATTTACAAAACTCTTTTCTGCATATCCATTTCTCTCAGATGTTGAACCAAAGATATTAAATAAGGGTGGAAGTTGTGCTTTAACGGAATTGTGTGTATCAAGCTCTTCGAGAGTCTTGTCTGCAGATCTACTTGTCTTAAGGATGTTATTTCTTTTATGCATTTTTGCCTTCACGGTGCCAAAAGTTTTGTAATTTTCTCACTCATCCGCGACGGTTTTTATCTGGATATCAGCAAATATTTGGCACGTTCTTGATAAAACTTGGTTACATTCACCATAGATAATAAAGAAATTTTAATAATCTTCGTGAGTATAATTCAGTCGGCACGGCATAATTTTTATAAATAATTGTTAAATGACAACAAATACTGAGGTTTTTGTAGTTCTCGATAATTTTTTTTGACAGGCGTCGCCGTCATGATTATATAACAACAAAACTTGAAGGCGTATAACATTTTTTCAATATAAAAATATTACATTGCCAATATCTTGAAAACTACAAAATTTTGGCAGAGGCAACCTTACCTAAAGTTAGCCTCTTTTCAATGTTAAATAAGATATGATTATAAAAATAAGGGGCTTCTATTTGAAAAACAGACAACGATTTTTTAAACTCAATTTTCAATGAGAGTTTTTGATCGTTCTGTAGTTATTATCAAAATAACATCACATCACGGTTGGACTTAGGTATGGAATATTATACATAACACGTGTCTAAACTTTTGCGTTGAATATAAAAATGCAATAATATATATGGTGTCCTATCTAAAATAAGCAAGTTAACATCAACACCCTGTATGTCCAGAAGTGCCACTATCTGGAAAATATTTTAACCAAGATTTCAATAAGCTGCCAAATTTTAAAAATTTTGCAAAATCTAGTTTCCGAGAAATCGATTCCGGGCTTTCGTCGTAGGACAACTTCATATATATATATATATATATATATATATATATATATATATATATATATATATATATATATATATATATATATATATATATATATATATGTATTATATATATGACTTGTATTAGATCTATATTCGTGGAGCCGATAACTGCCGAAGAAGTTTTGCAGTGCGTTGGAGAACTAAAAAAATCCAATTCACGTGGCACTGATGACATTTTAACATATATTATAAAAACAGTAGCGTCTCACATTGTTGTTCCCTTGGTGCATGTAATAAATCTGTCTATAGATAGTGACTGCTTTCCCACTCTTCTTAAGATTGCGCTTGTTATGTTGCTGTACAAGAGGGGTGATATGCAGTCAATAGATAGTTATAGGCCCATTGGTATTCTTAGTGTTTTCGCTAAGATATTCGAAAAACTTGTATTTAAGAGAATATTTGCCTTTTATACGGCTAATGGTTTACTGTCGGATCGCCAGCATGGCTTTCGTCGGTGATTTTTCACTGAGACCGCTGTTTATCAGCTCTTGCAGAATATAAATCGGCACCTGGATACCGGTAAGTGGGTAATAGGAATGTTTTTCGATTTGAGTCGTGCCTTTGATACAATTAGCCACGATTTTTTGTTAAGGAAACTTGAAACAATGGGTGTGAGGGGTCAAAGTTTGGAGCGGTGTAAGTCCTACCTATCACGTAGGCTCATGAGGGTGAAGATCGGTCAGATTTTGTCATCTGAATATCCTCTGAAGCGTGGAGTTCCGCAGGGATCAGTCCTGGGGCCGTTATTGTTTCTGACGTACGTTAATGACCTTCCGTCCCATATGACCGACTGCGACGTGACAATGTACGCCGACGATGTTGCATTGGTGGTCTCAGCGACTTCCCCTGGTAGGCTTCTTGAGGCGACTAATAAAGTTGTTACTGGCTTTAGAGACTGGTGTCATAAGAACCTTCTTCTGATTAACATGATCAAAACGGTTCTTGTCCACTTTGCTAGGAGAACGATTCTTTCGGATGCTTTTGTCGATTCAATTGAGACCATGGATCTTCGCTTTTCTGAGTCTGTGACTGACTTGGGCTCCGTTATACAGAATAACCTTTCGTGGAACCTTCAGGTAGACTCGGTTTGTGGCAGGCCCAATTCATCTTTTTTGGCATTGGGGAGATTGAGGGATAAGTTGGATCAGCATGTGTTGATGTCTGTGCACTATGCACTTGTTTATTCCACACTATCTTACAACACTGTTGCTTGGGATTGTGCTACTGAAATTGAGCGGCTATTTGTTGCACAGAAAAGAATCGTCAGACTTATGTTTGGTATTCAGCTGAAGGGTAGCTGTCGGCCTTATTTTCGACAACACTCCATCTTGATTGTTCCTTGCGTCTACATCTACAAGGCTATTATGTTTGTGAGACTATATACTCACTGTTTTAAATTTAATGTGGACGTATGGGCTTATGGCACGAGAAATAGACTCACCATTGAGATAAGTAGCCACCACACAGCTGGCTATGAGCGGTCACCTTGCTATGCTGCTGCCGGTTTATATAATCACTTGCCTGTCATCATTAGGTAGATAGTTAATGTTACTCGTTTCAAACTAAGGGAATTTTTATTAAAAAAATGTTTTTATTCGGCTAAGGAATATTTGACATTTAAGTGTTTGCAATTGTCTCAAGATTTGGAAGGTGCATCTGCTGTATTTTGACACTAGTGACTTATGTTTTAACTTGTTAAGATGTCTGTTATTACCCTGCTTTTTATAACTTGTGTTTTCCTACTTTGTGCGTGCTTTCTTTTTGTATGTATTGTTTTGGTCATTTCTGTATATGTTTTATATTTTATTGACAAGTACATCTGTTTTTGTGGCAGCTTTGGTACAATAAAATATCTATATCTATTTATCTATCTATCTATCTATATATATATATATATATATATATATATATATATATATATATATATATATATATATATATATATATATATATATATATATATATATATATATATATATATATATATATATGCGTGTGTGTGTGTTTTTTGGTGGGTAAAAGGCTGCTTCAATAAGCTTTACTTAGACATACAGCGAGGATCCAGAGTGTGCTTTTTGACACAAACTTCATTTTTTTCAATGGAACACTCTGTATTTTAGTCAAGTTTGGATTTCTTATTTCATTCTTAATCAATAATATGTCAAACATTTGTAATTTCTGAACGTCACAACGTCTGGGTTAGACATATTTCCAAGGTAGAAAAGAACAGAACAAGGCTATGCTCCAGACTGAATTTTTATAAGGTAAAAGCCCAAAGCCCAAAAGGCTTTTACCTAATAAAAATTCAGTCCGGAGCATAGCCTTGTTCTGTTCTTTTCTACCTTGGAAATATGTCAAACATTTTTCTAATTTCAAAAGTTTTCGAGAAAACCCAACAAAAAACGGTTTTCATGTTCCTTTCAATAATGATTTTATTTGTCCGCAATCACAGCATCACAACTATTATCTATTATGTCAGTATCATAACTGTTCATCCTAATATCTATGTCAAATCTTTTAAACTATAAATTTTCAACAAGGCGGATAGGAAATCGCCAGGTGGCCCACGAGCTCGCCTGTCCTGACACCATTCGATTGTTTGTGGGATTATGTAAAATATGTGGTCTATTTTGTTCAACCAAGAAATTTGAAGGATTTTAGTAACAAAATTACCGTGCCTGCAGAGAAATTTTGCCTCAGGTTATTAGAAATCCTTGCACTGTAGAGATTATTAGAAGATATGACGTTTGCCAAACAGAAAATAGTCGCCAGTTTAAGCATCCTTTTTTTACTTTGTCATCGTTAGTAATGATGATTAACTGTTAATTATATTTTTGAAATTACCTTTGAAGAACTTAGTTAAGAGAATCACAGACTTTTAAATTTATCAAATTTTTCAAATGAGCGCTAATTAGGCGCCCTAGACACATATCCGGGGTCAGTTTGAATTTATATATATATATATATATATATATATATATATATATATATATATATATATATATATATATATATATATATATATATATATATATATATATATATGTGTGTGTATATGTATCTATCACACCGATAACTCAAAAAGTAATTAATGGGCCGATTTTGATCAAATTTGGTGAGTACCTTTCTCTTGCAAGAAGTGGCTTGGATAAGTTCGTTATCTAGGAAAATCGGCTCAGGTTTTCCTGGAAAATTGTGTTTTCTTTCTAAAAAAAAAAATATCTCCGGAAATAACAAAGCAAGGGCAACGAAATTAGGTACGCGTGTTTGTATTATAAAGAGTGAACCATGCAACATAATGTACATCTCTAAATTTAAAGAGAAAAAAGTTATGGGCAGTTAAAAAAAATTTGGAGTTTTCCTCAAAACGTGTGTTCTGCGAACCCTTATGTCATTGCCCTTCATTTTACTAAAATATTTACAGAAAATTCATTTCAAATGGACCCTTTCTCTGATGCTTTGGCCGTCAGTTTAGTTAAGTTGATGCTTTCGCTGTACGTTTAGTTAAGTTTATGGTTTACGGTCTATAATTTTTGGCTAATTTTCGTAGAACAAATTCGTTAATGCATTTTTGTATTTTTTATCGAAATATGATGCATAGAACTGAAGTTGAAAGAGAGTGCAAGCATAGATGTCATATGGCGAGAAATGGAGGAAGCCTTGATAAAGGTCGCAAAAGGTGAACTAGGTCATAAGCGGAAAACACAGAACCACAATTGGATGACAGCAGAATGAAGGATGACGAAGAAAGGAGAAGATGTAAAAGTCAAGGAAATCCAGAGAGCTATAAACACATCCAAAAAATTATTAGGGGCAAAATAAGAGCGGCAAAAAATGACTGGTTAAAGAAGCAATGCGAGGAGATAGAACAACTACAAGAGCTGCACGGTTAATTTAACATACACAAAAAATAATAAAAGAGGCGTCCGGAGTTTACCGGAAGAGACTTCTCTAATGTAGAAAACGAATACGGGGAAATGGCACAAGATGATTGGCAGCGAAGAGTTATTTGGGATGAATATATTAACAACCTTTTCGACGATAATAGACCTGATATAGAGGTTGCGGAGGACGTAGACCTGTCTGGACCCCCTATCACCAAAGAAGAAATTGTAAGCGTTCTCTCTCCACTCCTCTTCAACCTGTATTCTGAAAGCATCTTTCAGGAGGCGCTCGAAGAACGCGACCTAGGTATTAAGGTGAATGGGGCGTGAATCAACAACATACGGTACGCAGACGATACAGTCCTAATTGCAGACAACATGAAAGACTTGCAAGATCTTCTTAATGCTATAGGCGACAGTAGCAAAAACTTGGGCCTTAATATCAACACCAAGAAGACAAAATTCATGAGTTTCTCGCAAGCCGGAAGAACATCAAAATGCAAGCCTAACACACAAGAAATTTAAATATTTAGGCACGTGGCTGTGTGACAACTGGATGTCTGAAACGGAGATCAGATGCCGAATCGAAATAGCCCGAAACACATTTATGAAATTCAAGAAAGTTCTTACCAACACTGATTTTGCCATCAACCTAAGAATTAGTAAAATGTTACGTGTTGTCAGTGTTACAGGGCTGGACGCTGAAAGTTAATACCATGAATAGACTTGAAGCCTTCGAAATGTGGACATACAGACGTATACTAAAAGTCCCATGGACGGCCAGAAAAACAAACGAGGAGATCCCAAGAACGGTTAAAAGATAACGTGAACTGTTGAACACCACCAAGCGCAGAAAAACAGCATATCTGGGCCACGTAAAACGGAATGAAAGAAAGCAATTCCTACAATTAGTAATCGAAGGAAAGATCGGGGGGAAGAGAGGAGTCGGCAGGAAGAGTATGTCATCGCTCAGAAATGTGAGAGAATGGACGGGACTAAAAACTGTAGGAGACTTATTCAGCGCCATTAGAAATAGGGAAGAATGGGCACATGTGATCGCGAATATCCATTAATGGAGAAGCAATAGAAGAAGAAGATGCATGTTTGTAAGAAAAAAATCTGGACGCAGTAAGTGCGTTTTGGTAGCGAACTTTAATTAAATCCTTCAAATTTCAATAACTTAATTTGCTATTAACCTAAGGTTTGTTGGCTAGGAAACCAACTTTAAGTTTATTTTCGGAAAATTTTTGAACATTTTCAAACAATAAGTAGTTTTGATAAAATATGGTACATTCTTCTACTGCATAGACTATACCAGTAATCAGATTGCTGCCTGCTCGCATTTGCTATTAAAAACATTTTAATGAAAATTCACTTCCCTAACGCACTTGCTGCTTTAGACTTTTAAAAGTATAAAGTATAGCACTATTCTAAGAAAAATTTTTGCTTTTGAAAAAAGCAGCAGCGTATTGTGTTTTCATTTCAAATAGTACGCCAAGGTCATATTTATGGGGGTGCGGCTGGTTAACTGTAAAAATGTTTTTTTCCTCCTCAAATATGTGTATCTAGCCCTAATTTAGACACACCAAATTTCATAAAAATAGATACTCTACTTTACAGTTCAGGTACCTATCAAAACAAACAACTATTTAACACTCTGTATTTCAAAAATTAGGCAAAAATAGACACATATTTATAGATATTTTTCTTTAAATTATAGACAGAATAACTCCTCTAATTACTGACATTACGTTATGTAATACCCTGAATATTAGACATATGTATGATTTAGTAAAAGGTAAGTTTGGAGATTAGGGTTCAAAGGATTTAAGAAACCTACAACATATACGTTACGCACACGATATATTTATGTATTAGCATATGCAGTGTTTGCAAAAAGTATGGAAAAGCACTCACATTTCTTAAAATATTCATTTTCAAACAAAATGTTTAAGCAAAACCTTTGATAGTCTTTGCAGCTGCCAAATTTAAGCATTGTTTTCTCTCAGTTATCTGTAGTTTGTAATGCTTTAGAGAGCTTCATATTGGAAAATAGAGAACTTATAGAAATAAATAATAATAATTATTATGGCAGAATTGAGCGAAAAGCTAAGAATTGAAATATTAGTGATGTTGGGCTACGGTGACAGGAAGCTTTGTAAAGAAATGTGCCTCTTTTTTCATGAGTCTGGCCACAAATTAATGAAGTGTATGTTTCTTGAAAAAAAATTACGAAACTGGTAGTGTCAATGATAAGCCAAGAATAGGAAGACCAAAAACGGCTGTAGCTGGTAATAACGCATTAGATATATTGTTGTCTTTTTATTAAACCCCCCATCTGCCTACAAATTAAGTTTCTACATTACACAGTCTTTCACCAAAATCTGTGGTAACTTTGATAAAAAGAAAAAGAAAAAATTTCACCCATACAAAGTACAGCTAGTACAGGAACTTGTAGTTGGCTATTCTAAGAGGCGTGTTGAATTTTGTTATATTATGGCAAATTTAATGAGAAGCCGGACTTTAGTAGAAATTATCGTTATTGGTCTCAGCAGAATCCACATTGGATGCTGGAGGCTCAAACCCAACGACCACAATTTTTTTTTGTATGGACCGGTATACTAGACAGTAGTAATATTGGGCGGTTATTTATTGAGGGAAATCTAACATCTGAAAAGTTTTTAGGAGAAGAAATTATACCACAGTGGTTGCAGTGGGCCCAGTCAATGAAGTTTGATTAGAGAAATATGGAGTTCACAGTCATTTTGGCAGACGCGTGAGGCAATATTTGGATGAAGTTTTTAGAGAAAATTGAATCGGGCGCTGTGATGCACTTAAATGAACTCCGCGCCCTCTTGACTTGACGCCATGTGGTTGTTTTCTTAGGGTCACTTGAAGAGTGTTGTCTACAAAGGCAGACCATTAAATGTGGAAGACCTGAAAGCTATAATTGTTGGCCAAACAAGATTAATTCTGCATTCCAGGTTAATAGTTTAATAAATGTCTTTGAAACGCGAGTAATTATGTATTGATAATAATGGACAGCATTTTGAACATTGAGGTAGTTGACAAATATTATTGCTGTTTTGTTTTAGTTTTGTTTTGTCAGTCTCTTTTAGAATTAAAGTTAATAATTAAAGCTAGTTTGCCTCTCATCTGCAGTTTCACCAACGTGATGTCGATTGCTGATAGATAATGTTTATTACCTTATATGCAATTTTATACTATTTTATGTTATCGAAATTCTTTTTACGTTATGAGAAATTGTTGTTGTCAATTTATTGACATTATTGGTTCATCGCTGGTCACATACACATTTTTGTGTGTAAAATGCATGTTTTTTTCGGTTTTCTTGGTTTTTCTCATACGCCTTTACTCAGGCCACGTCAGGTCATCACGTCAGAGTCGGGTTTGGTCAGGTAAGGTTGGGTCAGGTCTAGCCAGGTAAGGTCAGGTGGTTCAGGCCTGCCTGATAGAGTGTCTTGCGCATAAACAACAACAAAACTCTGGTTCCTTCAACTTGCAAACAAGCTGGGTAACTTGGAGTAAAAAGCAGTGTTGGAGGGGACCGAACATTATTAAGAAGAAACGTTGGAGCAAAGTGTAAGCAAGCCTGCATATAGAAGTCCAACGAAGGTGTTTTTACTGATTTGATTTCTATATTTCCTTCCCCGCCCAGCACCCCTATTTACGCCAGGTCCCGTAACTGGGGGGGGGGGGTCTATGATTTTACAGCATTTGTTAGGTTGCTTATGCGTACAGGGTTGGTTTTAAGCGTGCTTCTGTTTAAAAAAAATCACTTTTGCGATCATCTGCATAATTACATTAATTTTTTCTCATTTTTTTTCTAATTGAACCTAATAACATTTTTATAGTGGCGTATCAAGAACTAGACGCTGTTTACGAAATCGCTAAAAAATCATATCTTGCCATTTAAAAAGAAAGATTTAGTTGCCATAGCAACAAAGTTGTTTACGCTAGGATAAATTGAATACCGCCACTTTGTAGCAAAAAATATGTCGAAAAGCTTTTGTTAAGATTTTTTTTTTGAATAGGGAATATTTCAGTAAATACAAATCCGTCCTATACTAACCCTGTATATATATATATATATATATATATATATATATATATATATATATATATATATATATATATATATATATATATATATATTTATATATATATATATATATATATATATATATATATATATATATATATATGTATATATATATATATATATATATATATATATATATATATATTTATATATATATATATATATATATATATATATATATATATATATATATATATATATATATGTATATATATATATATATATATATATATATATATATATATATATATATATATATATATATATATATATATATATATATACACAAATATGTGTATGTAAAATAATATATAAACTAATGTTTCCATCCCAAATATGAGTTTTGTTTCGATTGAAGAAAATAGTGAATGTTTTCTATGAAATTTCCTTAATAAATAAATTTTACAATATCTCAATATTCTTTGAAAAAAACAGTACATAAAACCCACCCCTATCTGCTTTAGTGCCCAAGGAAAAATAATGTACCGTTATTCCCCGTCAATAACCCTTGCAGATGAAGCAGTAAAAAATAACAACAAAGGCGCTATTTATAAAACCAGGGACAAGTCACTTGAAAACAGATCATTTACTACCTGTACAAGGTAAAAAAATATATTTATCGGGACTTACACAAATTTTACCAAACAGTTGTCGAACCTTACCCACAATTACGTTTGTTTCAAAAATTGACCACGGAGGTCGCTTTTATTAGTCACTTTTATAGGGCCCGACAGTTTTAGTAACACGAACTCAAAAATACACACATGCATATAGTATGTATATCAGGACAACGCCGGAAAATTAGTTACTTATACTATTCAAGAGGTGGAGAATCCAAAAAACCAGGGCTCTAAACTGTCGGGACGCGTGTATGGCCCGATAAGTTGGGAAGACCCGACAAGTCATGTCCATGCATGTGGTTTGTCCTCATAATTATACGGACTCAAACACACACACACACACACACACTCATATACATATATATATATATATATATATATATATATATATATATATATATATATATATATATATATAATTAGGTAACACAAAACTTAAGTTTCCATAAAATTAGAACCTTATTTTAGGGAAACAATACAGTGTGTTACTATTCTAATAATATTAATATAAAATGGAAGTGAACAAAGCAAGTAGATGTGAACTATATTAGTTTCAAATACCGACTGTTAACGCAACATGGTTTAGCAGTCGCAAGTAAAATATGCATACTAAGTAAAATGATTATTAAACATTTTATAGATTATTGTACTTTAAACTTAATAATTGAAATTAAGCAATTTCTGGTCAATGCCTTTCTCTATAACAGGGTCACTGTGAAATGTACTAATGTCACTTATAGAAGTTGGGTACATGGTGACGTATTTCCTCCACCGTTAGTCTTGAGCACGTCCTCGTGTTCAACTTGGGGTGATTTCTTCTTCTTTAGGAAGAGTGTCCATCTCTTTCTGGACCAAACCAATATAGTGATGATGATGATGACTACTATTATAAATGTGGTAACACCTATGTGACTTGTATGCAGCATTGGATGTAGTATCTTATGTTGCGGAGCTTCTGAAAGTTGTTGCTTCAATTTTTCAGCATTTTTCAGGTGAACTGGACTGAAGCGGACTTCGTATTTTTCTTCCTTGAGTGGCAATATCAGGTCTGGAATCCACGTTATGTTGCCTGATACGTCTGTGTATATCTCATCATTTACTGTGATTTTACAGTTAGGCAGTGTGCTTACGAAAGCATTTTGGTGTATTGTTTTTCTGTCGATTTTATTTGGACATTCTTCTATAACTACGACTGATACACCTGTTGAGATGAGCACGTTGTTGTTTCGTATCTTGATGGACGTCGTGTAGCTATTGGTTACCTTTGCAGAAGGGCAACTAGAGGGTTGGTTTAGTTGGCAACTTTCTTCTTGTGGTGGATTTGAACACACTATGGCTTCTGTTATTGATGGGCATCTTTCAGATGTCCATAAGTTTTGTTGGGCTATTTCCAAATAATATGAACTTGGGGGTATAAGGACTTTATGATTTTCTGGTAAGGGAATTATTTGAAAGTAGGAGCCTGGTGTATGGTGTAAAATCGGGACCTTTAGTAAACAAATGATTGTATCTCCTGGTGATACAACTATTAATTTAGTAAATTCAATAATTTTAAATATGTGGTTTCTGTCAAAGTTAATTAATTCATTTTTGTTATAAATTAATTCAAGATGCTGTCTTATTTGTGTTAAATCCTTCCAGGTAAATATTTCAATGTTTGTAATTTCATTAAAGCTAAGAGATATAGTTCTTTGAATAATTTTGACACTTTCTAATAAATTTTGGGCTAATGAGATTTGATATTGAATGAAACTCCTTTTTTCCATGTTCGCTAGTTCACGAAATCTGTCAGCTATCATCTGAAGATTTTTGTTAATTATTTTTTGTTCTTCTACAAATCTTTCTGTAATTATATGTGCAATTGAATTTAGAGAGTCTAGTTGAGTCATCATTTCACCTTGATTTAAATATAAGGTGTTTAAATGTTTGTTTATTTTGTCGAGATCGTCTTGATCGAGATTTCCGGTTATGGTTTTGATCAGCGACCCTGCTCCGTTTATTAACCCGCGTTTCGTTCTGGAGTGCGTTAATTTCTCAAGTTCTATTTTGGAAACTTGGTCATTAAGAATCTGTACATATTCCTTGTTAATAGCAGTCCCATAATTTTCGTTAATTTTTTATAGTATTGTTTGTCAACACCCGATAATTATTTTCTAAAACCGATACATTAAAATAAAAGTAGAAATTATGATAGTGATTAATTATTCTAGCTATACCTATATAATCTTTAAAGTATCCGTTAGTGATTATGGGTTTAACTTCTAGTTGATGGACCTGGCTGAGGGCCATCATCAGGGGGATGATGTTCCTGCAAAGAAAATGTCCTTTTCACTCTTTTTACATTTTTCAAATGGGCTGTTTTCTTTTGGGAATCAGGTAAAAGTAATTTGTTTTGATTTACTTGAACTGAATTATGATAAATTTTATATAAAGGGTTAGTTTTCTTTACATAAGGTACTTTAATAGCTACTTGTTCAGTTTGTATTTGCGGTATCTCATTACGATTTTCATTTCTTTTTCTAAGAATAGTTTCTGACTTTTCTTTAGATTTTTTGTATATTTGATCGAAAAAGGGTAATATTTCTTTAAGTCTTTTATGGTTATATTCTTCATACAATGTTTTATGGGGGTCTATAGGTTCAAGTTTGTCATAAGGGCCGTAAAGAAGGGAAAAGGGACTATGACCTGTTAATGAGTGAACTGATTGATTGTATATTAAAATACAGGTTATCATAAGATCAATAGGTTTTTCTAACGGATTCTCCAACTTCATTGTTCTTAATTTTTCTAATATAGTTGAGTGAAGTCGTTCAACTGGGGAGTTTGAGTTTGGGTTTTGAGGAGTAGTTATGTGTAATTTTATGTTAAATAGGTCGCAGTATTTCTTAAGGGTTGCATTATCAAATTCTTTGCCAGAGTCACATACGAGGGTTGAAACGTAATTATGATGAGAGAAATAGTGTCTGAGTTTACTTAAAATTGTCAGAGCTGTTGTATCTTTAATGTAATAAGCTTGTGCATATTTACTAAACAAGTCTATTATCGTAAGAAATTTATGGTTCTCAAAACTGAACACATCTGCATGAATTACTTCAAAAGGTCTTTTGGCTAACAAGGGTCCGGAAAGGGTAATTTATAGGGTCGTCGCTCATATTTGGCTTGCAGACAAATGTCACATTTGTTTATAAAATCATTTATGGATTTTTTCATGTTAGGCCAATAGTAATTTAATTTAAGCTGTTCGTAAGTTTCGTTAATGCCATTGTGGTTATTTTGGTGGTAATTTTGAATAATTTGTTTCTGTACGGTAGTTGATGTAATATTTTCGACTTGTTTATTGCATTTTATTATTTTTACTGAACTGTTAAAAAGAGCTGAGGCTACTGACATAAATAATCTCTCGATTTCTTGAGTCTCGAATAAGATACCGTATACATTAGACGGATTGATTTTTTCTTTAAGAAAGGTGTTAAGTTGTTGTAGTTCATGACCTTCTTGTAAATATATTTTGATTTGTTTATTTTTAAAAAGGTTTGTAGGTATTTCACGTTTTTCCGATCCGTGATAAATTAAAATTTGATTTTTAAAATGATTGATTGGGCCTTCCGATATAGGTAAGCAAAATACAGGATTTTCTAAAGAAGTATGTTGGGTTTGAGATTCGCTATTATTCTGGTCAGGTTGAGGGTCGATTCCTAATTCTATAAGGTCGTTGTCATCCAGAACTCTTAGTTCTGAAGGGTCCGCGTTGCCTAAAAGGGACACAAGATCTATATCATCTTCTACCGCATTGATTTCTGTTCTTGAAAGGGCGCCTGCTACAACGTTATACTTTCCTTTTTTGTACTTTATTTCATAGTCGAATTCTTCTAGTTTAAGCCTCCATTTAACTTAACGGGAATTTGGTTCTTTTATCGAAAAAAGCCAAACTAGAGGTTTATGGTCTGTTTCTATAGTAAATTTTCGTCCGAAAAGATAAGGTCTAAAATGTTTAGTGTTTTCCATTATTGATAGTAATTCCTTTTCAATAGTGCTATAATTTCGTTCAGCTGAATTAAGCGTTCTAGAGTAAAATGCAATAGGTTTATTGTCTTGAGACAATACGCCTCCTAACGCTATATTACTTGCGTCGGTTGTCAGATGAAATTCTTTATCAAAATTTGGATATGTTAGGATGGGTGAATTTATTATAAGTTCTTTAGCCTGCGAAAATGCATTGACGTATTCTGGATCATTAAAGTTAAGAGTGGAATCTTTCTTTAGACATTTTGTGAGGAGATAAACAATTTTGGCAAAGTTTTTTATAAAACGCCTGTAATAGCCAACAAGTCCTAAGAAAGCTTTTATTTGTTTTTGTGTTTTCGGAATAGGATAATTTTTTATGCATTCAATTTTGCTTGGATTTGGTTTTACGCCGTCAATTGTGATGACGTGGCCTAAAAACTCAACTTCCTTTCTAAGAAACTCTGATATATCTAGCTGTACCTTTAAGTTAACATCTTGTAATTTTTGAAATACTTGTTTAATGTGGATAAGGTGTTCCTGAAGGGATTTGGAGAATATTACAATGTCGTCCATATAAACAAAGCAGTTTTTGTACAGAAATTCTCTAAAAACATTATCCATTACGCGTTGGAAGGTTAATGGCAAACTCTGGAGACCGAAGGGCGTTCTAACATACTCGTAATGCCCATTGTTCACGCTAAAGGCTGTTTTCTCAATGCTTTCAGGGGTTAATTCAATCTGATGAAACCCTTGAGCTAAATCGAGAGTAGTAAAGTATGTACACTTTCCTAAGTTGTCTAAGATTTCCTCTATTCTAGGTAAGGGATATTTTTCGAGTATCGTTTTTTCGTTGAGTTTTCTGTAGTCAATGACTAATCGCCATTTTTTCTTTCCCGAGGAATCTAACTTTTTTGGGACAATCCAAACGGGCGAACAAAAAGGAGAGGTAGAGGGCCTAATAATTTTATTGTCTAATAATTTTTGAATTTCCTTCTGTATTTCAATTTTTAGGTGATATGGATACCTGTAAGATTTTACATGTATGGGATCATTATCGCGAGTTCTAATATGATGTTTAATAGCATTTGTAAATGTAAGATCCGAGTTTTCGTGATAAAAACTATTTCTATATTGATGACATAATTTAAATAATTTTTGTTTTTCCTCAGAATTGAGATGGTCAGTTCTCAATTGTTGTCTCACGTCGACTTGAACTGAGTTGGGAAATTTAAGTGTTTCTTCAAAATTTTGGATGGGTTCTACTTCAATTTGTTCTGTAAAGTTAATTTCAGCGATTTGTGACTTATTTTTTACTGTACATGGTATAGAACAAAACCCAGATATAGCTTCAGCTATGGATTGTGGTATATGAACTATCTCATTTTCCATTTCTGGAATTAAAACTGTTCCGTCTTCAATATTTACAGGTATTTGAATATGGGTAGTAGAAGTTTGTGAAAAGGGTTGAAAATTTAGGGGATTTATTTCAAAATAAAAAGGTAATTCAATTTCTCTAAATTTTACTGTTCTTTTTTCATAATCTAGTTTGGTTTTTAATTTTTTAAAGTCTTCGGAACCTATAAGAGCATCAAACCTCTCATGCCATTTTATTACTCTAAATGAAAATGGAAAATTTATGCCGTATTCTTTTAACAGGGGGTATCTGACATTATCATTTCCTTTTGTAATTTTTCCTACAAATTTTACGGAAAAGGGCTTTTTGAAAATGTACTCTGAAAAAAATTCATATGCAGGGCCCGGATCTATTATGCTGTCTGAAGCTCCCGTGTCCAGAAGAATTTTCAAATTTAAAGATGGCAGGACCAAAAACGGTAATTTGGGTAGTGTTATAATATTGTTTATATCTAGGGTGACAAAGGATTTTCCGAGGCTTCTTCCTGAAAATCCAGATTTTCTGGCTCATTTCCGGAATAATCATTAAGGTTTTCGTTTTCGACACATTGCAAATAATATTCGGGTTGTAATTCGTCAGATACATAATCTGTCATTTCTTGATTCGGATATTCTAGATTACATATTTCCATGGGTGTAGTTTGATCAAATTGTCGATTTTGTCTTTGTGGGGGTGTCGAAAAAGTATTTTTTGTTCTGTTAAATACAGATGAATTTTGAGGCGGCTGATGGCGGAAAACTTGACTATTTGTCGGAGAAATTTTATTTTGTGGTAGAGCTCTCAAATTGGATATAGGTTTACTGGGGAAATTAGGTCTTTGTCGTAAAAAGGGTGGTTGTTGAAATCTATTTACGAAATTAATATTTTGTTGAGGTAACGGTCTTTTTGGTAACGCAATTTTTTCTAAAAATGTTAGGGGTTGTTTTTGTGAAGAAGGATGTGATTTATTTCTTAAGCTATTTATGAAGTCTGCTTGTTTTATTTCGTTATCTATGTGGTGACACTCAAGTAAAGCCGTTTCTAAACTTGTTACATTTACTAGTCTTAAATGACTTAAATTCGGTTCTAGTATGCCGACTTTAAATGATGTTACAGCCATTTCAGTAAAGTAATTTTTCTTATAAATTTTAATTTCGGTACCTAAATCCTGTAATTCGATATTCTTATAAAGTGCTTACAATTTTTCTTTAATTTTGCTATGAAATTATAAAACTGTTTGATTTTTTGTCATATAACAGGTAGTGAGGTCTGTTAACAAGAAATTTTCAGAGCGTGGGTCTGAATATTGTGCCATAAGGCCATTTTTAATATTTTCCCATGAACTAGTTTCTAGAGATAGTAAAATATCTCGAGCATCTTGTACAATTTTTGATTTAATAAATTCGAGTATCATTCTATTGTGATGATCAGCATTTTGTTCTGTACTCTCTTTTTTGTAATTTATAATAAACAGTTCGCATTGTCTAATAAAATAATTTAAATGTCTACAACCTCCACTGTATTCTGGGATCATCATAGATGCCTGAGATAACAAGGAGATGTCGCCTTTATTATGTGACATGATGACTAAAATAGTTTATTATTTTTTGTCGAGTTAATATTTTTCAGATATCGGGTATAATTAATTTTTAAACGTTCTTTCTACTTAAATCTTCAAATAAGCTGATACACAATATAAAAGTATTATTGCTAAATAGGTTTGTCTGATTTTAATTTATTAATAAAATATTAACGTAAGAACTCTTTAATATCTTAAAGTATTTCGAACCAAAATGGTTTGGAAATACGTGGGATTTAACATAAGTAATGTTTGAAATATTTTGAACCAAAATGTTTGAAAATACGATAGCTAATACTAATTATTGATAAGGTATTTCGAAGCAAAAATGTTTGAAAAATACAGTAGATCTAATACTAATTATTGACAAGGTATTTCGAAGCAAAAATGCTTGAAAATACAGTAGCTTTAATACTAATTATTGACAAGGTATTTCGAAGCAAAAATGCTTGAAAATACAACAGATGCAATCATAAATTCACAGTGAAAGATAAAGGAAGGTACTCACAGGATGTTCATCTCCTAAGAGGCCTTCTTTTGGAGTTTTTCTGGAACTTGGATTACTTTTGGTCACTTGATGTTGATACAATGTTTGAAACTGGAGCGTTGAAACACTGTTAATTTTCGGTTCTTTAATGCCAAATAAATTATTGAAATAAACCGGCGATTATTATATTTAATGCCGTTTTGGCATAATGTTCACGCAGCGCCAATTAGGTAACACAAAACTTAAGTTTCCATAAAATTAGAACTTTATTTTAGAGAAACAATACAGTGTGTTACTATTCTAATAATATTAATATAAAATGGAAGTGAACAAAGCAAGTAGATGTGAACTATATTAGTTTCAAATACCGACTGTTAACGCATGGTTTAGCAGTCGCAAGTAAAATATGCATACTAAGTAAAATGATTATTAAACATTTTATAGTTTATTGTACTTTAAAGTTAATAATTGAAATTAAGCAATGTCTGGTCAATGCCTTTCTCTATAACAGGGTCACTGTGAAATGTACTAATGTCACTTATAGAAGTTGGGTACATGGTGACGTATTTATATATACGTGCACAGCTATCTTTGTCACCTCCACCCACCGAAAAGGCACCCAGACATCCATGATAGATCGTTAGGTTTTTTTATGTTTGATTTGCAGATTAAGCTTGTAACAATAAGTATCTTTAAAGGCAACATAAGAGGGGTAAGGATTAATTAGATTTATTTTATACTTTTTTTTGACACATTTTTAAGTGTAACACGATGCACAATCAACCAAAGGTTGCAGTGCTATCGGGGCGGCAAGGCCGCGGACGCGCGCTAAGGGAACGAAAAAAAAAAGTGTAACACGTCTCTATATATAAATCGTTGAAAACAACTCCGTTTGTGTTTGCCCCAGTACACGTATCATACGTATATGGCACCAACAATATTGACAAATCTATATGTTAGGTTTTTGCTTACTACTAAGTGATCCTGTCCTTGGCCTTGTTAGTTTTTCTATTTTAGCCCCTATTATTTGTCTGGAACCGGTAAAAATATCGTCTTAAAATAGACTGCAAAATATTGGAGTCTATTTATATATATTATCTCTCTACTTGTATCGCTTCAAAAGGTTTCAAAAAAAACAACAACGAATGGCTGCAACTAATAAAAATACCCCTCTATATGTCAGAATAAAAACTGGGTTCGCGTAAAAACTTTCGTTTACAATACTTACCGAAGGAATAGTTATGTGAGAAGAATATTTTGATTTTGTTTAATCTTTTGTTCTCATTAAAAACGGTTAGTTTTATTTTAAAGTTTATACTTAAATAAACACTTTTTTATTTACTTATTATGCTTTTATATTCATATACTATTTGTCTACGGTAGTGTTATTATTTAAGACTAGATGCATTCTCGCAACAATTAGAACCGTAGACCGGTTTCGCTCTCATTAGAGCTCTTCAGTACGGCATACTAATTGTAGCAAAAATGCACCAAAAATAACACGGCTATCGTATAGCCAGTCTTAAAACACTAAGTGAGTGGTGAACGTGTCGCCACCTAGTTCGGAACCAAGTACTATGTTGTCACGCCCGCTCCAAATAACAGAGTGTTAAAAATAGAGACAGTATACAACTAACTAACAATCTAAAAAATTGTTAGCCCTGGCCCATGTCTACCCCAATATAGGGACAAAGTATGTAAGACTGGATGCATTCTCGCAACAATTAGAACCGTAGACCGGTTTCGCTCTCATTAGAGCTCTTCAGTACGGCATACTAATTGTAGCAAAAATGCACCAAAAATAACACGGCTATCGTATAGCCAGTCTTTTTAACACTCTGTTATTTGGAGCGGGCGTGACAACATAGTACTTGGTTCCGAACTAGGTGGCGACACGTTCACCACTCACTTAGTGTTTTAAGACTGGCTATACGATAGCCGTGTTATTTTTGGTGCATTTTTGCTACAAATAGTATGCCGTACTGAAGAGCTCTAATGAGAGCGAAACCGGTCTACGGTTCTAATTGTTGCGAGAATGCATCTAGTCTTACATACTTTGTCCCTATATTGGGGTAGACATGGGCCAGGGCTAACAATTTTTTAGATTGTTAGTTAGTTGTATACTGTCTCTATTTTTAACACTGTTATTTGGAGCGGGCGTGACAACATAGTACTTGGTTCCGAACTAGGTGGCGACACGTTCACCACTCACTTAGAGTGTTATTATTATTACTATTTTTGTATAAATGAATTTATTATTAAAACAAATTATTTCATCACTGTCACTTGTTTGAGTTTTAGGTTTGATTTTGAATGCTCGTATTTTATTTGATATTCACATTCTACCTCTACTTCAATTTCATCATAGAATACTGTTGTTTTCTGATTACTAAAGACTCTATTTAATAATACACTTTATTCAAACAAGACAAAAAGAAACATTACAATGATTACACATTCATTTACATATTTTAACAGAGCTATCATTACACGCTATACAACATTCTTCGACATACCTTTTTCAACCTCTTAACTAAAATGTCACTGTCACTTCTTCTTCCTTTTATATTGTTTCTGTCCTCGAAAACATTATTCCACAACACCCTCTCTTAATGTTTTCGGTTAACCACTTAATTACTAAACGTTCACAAATTTACATCTTTTGCATTAGTCTACTTACAGGTATTTAAACATCTTACAAATCTATCTGAAAATCAAAGAAGGAAATTACAGCACCACAAAATTTCCCTTCCCTAATTTTCACCCAAACCTATCCTCTTGCAGTGTCTATAAAATGTTTCGTTAGGTAAACCCTTGGTTAATATATCTGCCTGCTGATCTGTGGTATTTATGTAGCTTATATTTACAAGCTTATTCCCGACATAATCACAAACAAATTTAAACTTTAGGTCCATATGTTTCACTCGACGATTATTTTCTGGATTCTTTGTTAACGCAATACATCTCTGATTATCTTCGAAAATTTGTATTTTCTCTATCTTAATATTTAAATCTGCCAATAATTTTTTATACCAAATACTGTCTTGCACACAACTGCAAAGTGCAATTAGTTCTGCCTCTGACGTAGATAATGCAATACAATTTTGTTTCCTAGTTACCCATGATATAGTATTCCCAAAGATTTTTATGAGATAACCAGATACTGATTTTCTATCATACAAGTCGCTTCCCCAATCTGAGTCAACATAACAAACCAGTGGCAACTCATTTTCATTTCTTTTATAAACGAGATTCATATCAATTGACCCTTTTAAGTATCTTAATACCCTTTTGAGATGATTCCATATTTCCTCTGTAGCTCTATCTTGGTATCTACTGAAATAGTTTACACAAAAGCTTATATCCGGTCGTGAACCAAGCATCAAATACATTAGACTACCTACTAACTCTCTAACTGGTTTGTCTGTTCTTATATTTTCATCTACCTTCAAATTTAATTTTGGATCCATTGGTACAGCTGACGGGTTGCAGTTTTCAAAGTTAAACATTTTCAAAATTTTCGTTAAATACCTTTTTTGATTTATTTGCATAACACCATTTGTTCTGTCATAATCTATTTCCAGCCCTAGAAAATTTTTCAACTCTCCCTTGTCCTTTATGTCAAAATTAGCAATTAAATCATCTTTACACAAATTCAAAAAATTTAAACTGGAGCCAGCCAAAATTATATCATCTACATATAACAACAACCAAACAACTTCCCGATTAAAATTCTTGAAATATAAACAATAGTCATTTTCTGATCTTATAAATCCAGAATTTAACAAAAACACATTAATTTTGTCATTCCAACATCTCGATGATTGTTTCAATCCATAGAGTGACTTATTCAATTTTAAAATATATCCTGGTTTACATTTAATGCCTTCAGGTGGATATATAAAAACATTTTCTTTCAATTCACCATTTAAAAATGCTGTCTTAACATCTAATTGGAAAAACCAAAAATTAAACTGAACACCTATAGCCAACAATGTTCTAATAGTTGACATTTTTGCTACTGGTGAATATATCTCATCGTAATTAAAAGAATTTTGTTGAGCAAATCCTCTCACAACTAACCTTGCCTTGTATTGATCATCTTTGTCTTTTTCTAAAGGCTTATAGCTATATACCCATTTGGTATCTAATATCTCAGTGTCCTGTGGTACTTTTACTTGTTCCCAAGTTTCATTTTTCTCTATAGACTCTATTTCTCTATTCATAGCTTCTCTCCAAAATTTTCCTTCCTTTCTTTCTTTTATTTCACCAACACTTCTTGGGACCTGTTCAACAAATGACACTGCATCAAATGCCATATATAATTCATAGTCTTGTAATTTTGTTGGTAATTTTTTAATCCTCTTATTTTGAGTTTCATTCTCTATAATATCTTCCCTCTCTAGATTTTTATTTTCCTCATCTTGCTCTTTAATAACGTTACTACTATCATTACCATGTTCTAGATCTTCAATTTTTTCAGCACCTTTATCATCATTTTCACAATCTCCATCATCATTTCCATCATCACCATTTTCAATATCCCTATATACCTGAGTACTATTATAATAAAATGAGTTTTCATCAAAAATTACATCCCTCACAATAATAACCCCTTGTTTTTCTACATTCCACAATCTATATCCGTTTACCGCATAACCTATCATAATACATTTTTCAGCCTTCTTATCAAATTTTGTTCTTAATTCTCTTGGAATATGCGCATAAGCCACACACCCAAAAATTCTAAGGTTACTTATGTTAGGTTTCTTACCAAACCAAATTTGTGCAGGTGTAACTCTATCTAGGCTTGCACTGGGACTTCTGTTTATAACATACACTGCTGCCCTGATTGCTTCATTCCAGAATTCTTTTGGTAAACAAGCATCGTTCATCATTGCTCTTGCCTTGTCCACAAGGCTTCTGTTAAATCTTTCCGCCTTTCCATTCTGTTGAGGTGTGTATGGGACTGTATAGTCAATCACCGTGCCATTTTCCTCACAACATTTTTTAAATTCGCTGGATATGTATTCCCTGTCATTGTCACATCCCAGTACTGAAATTCGTTGATTAAACTTTGCCTGTACCATATGCATGTACTCTTTAAAACAAGAAAATACCTCACTCTTTTGCTTAATTATGTAAACACATACAAAACTCGAAAAGTCGTCAATAAAACTGACAAAATACCTACAATCATCATAAGAATATGGTGTGATAGGCCCAACAACATCAGAATGTACTATCTCTAATACTCTTTTAGCTCTAGTTCTAGTTCCAAACCTCAATCTAGACATTTTTCCCATAATACATGACACAAAATTCTACTTTTCTCAATTTTAAATTATCTATCCCATCAACCATTTTATCTTGTATTAATTTATTTAAACCTGAATGACAAATATGTCCATATCTTCTGTGCCATAATTTCACCCTTTCATCTTCCAATTCTACATTTAAACATTCATTATTCAAGACTTTAAATGAAATTTCATACAAATTATTTCTAATCCCAACACCAATTAAATCATTATGTAAAAACAACTTGACTTTTCCATAATGAAAAACTACCTTAATATTTGACATTTCTAATTTCTTTACTGATAAGAGATTTCTCCTCAGTTTTGGTACAAAAAATGCATTTTTAATCGTACATTTTATAACTTTATCATTTACATAACTTTCTATCTCAATATTACCTATTCCTACAGCTACAAGATAATTATCATTTTTGGCAACAGCTATTTTTATTGGCTTTTTCAACATAATTAAACTAGAAAAATATTTATCACTATTAACCAAATGGTCTGTGCATCCTGAGTCTATATAAAATGTTAAATTATCACTACTTACAGTTTCTCCAGTATAGTCCTTTAAGCTAGTCATAAAACAAACCTTTCTGTCATCAGTCGTCTCACCATTTTCAGCAAAATTTCCTCTTCTTTCATTGTGATATTGCTGTCGATAGTTGCCTCGCCCTCTCTGGTTATAAACACCTCTACCTCTATGTGTTCTATTTCCTGAATTACTTCCTGACTGATTGCCTCTGAACTGATTATGAAATTGACCTCGGCCTCGTTGATTTATACATTCCCTTGCGTAGTGACCTTCTTGACCACACCTGTAGCACAGATTCCTTTGACCCATAAAAGCTGCTTGTATTCTGCTACCACTGTGGCGTTGATCCTGACATCTTCTTTCTATTTCTGAACGAAGTTTAGCCTTCACAAAGTCTAGCGTAACTTCTTTTGATGGAATATTTTCTATAACAGTCACAATAGTTTCAAACGACCTTGGTAAAGCTAACAACAAGCTACATACAGCATCTTCTTCCCTAATGTCTACACCAGCTGCTCTCAACTGACCCAATGTTGTTTCAAATTTCATTACAAAATCTTCAAATTTCTCATTTCCCTGAAATTTCATCGACATTAGTTTCTTCCTTAAAAACATTTGCCCTGGTATGCCCCTTTTCTCATACATTTCTTCTAAACTCTTCCACATAGCATATGCGGTTTCTTTATTTCTAATTATATCAATTTGGGAATCCTCAATACATTGAACAATAATTGACTTACATTTATTATCCTTCTCTTTCGCTTCTTGTTTCTTATTCTAATCAGCATAATCTTCAGCTTTATATTCTGCAACGATCATTTCATCAACGTTTCGCTCTGTTAAAATATGCAAATGAATGTGTAATCATTGTAATGTTTCTTTTTGTCTTGTTTGAATAAAGTGTATTATTAAATAGAGTCTTTAGTGATCAGAAAACAACAGGTTATGGGCCCAGATCGCAATTCCGCTGAGTAAAAATTATTGTAAAGTGAAATGGAGTTTGGAGATTTTGTCTGCTGTGTTTTTTTTTGTTAGTTTCTGGTTTTTGTTCTAGAACAATAAGATAAGAAAAGAAAAAAATAATTAATTTTAGCACATGAAAATGGCCGGTGCTGGTATTGGTATAATGAATACTGTAAGTGTGAAAAATACTTTCAACATAGATTTGTTGAATGGAAATAACTATCAAGCATGGAAATTTAGAGTATTAACCATTTTAACAGAGCTATCATTACACGCTATACAACATTCTTCGACATACCTTTTTCAACCTCTTAACTAAAATGTCACTGTCACTTCTTCTTCCTTTTATATTGTTTCTGTCCTCGAAAACATTATTCCACAACAAATATCAAATGAGTAATAAAATTGACGGTTTTTTAATAAACAAAACCTGAACGTTATAGAACTCGAGTTTAAAAAAAATCAACTTTCATCGAAGCAACCCTCATTCACCCCCACGTCCTGGAGCGATTTTACTCAAAAACACTCCCAACCATTCGTTTGTCAGGTTCTAACTGTATACAAAGTTTGAAGTCGATTTGTCAATTCATTCGAAAGTTATCGTGCCGATTAACAGACATACAGGCCGACAGACAAAAAAAATCTTCGTTTCCGAATCATGTTTTCTATGTCTTTCGACACTTTTTACGCCATTGCAGCAAAAACAAAAACAAATTTCTGTCACCGTTAACATACTTTTACACGTATTGACGATGTGGAAATAAAAAGAAAGTATTGTGTCTAAAAAAGTCGCCAAGACGATTTTTGTCTTTTGTTTTTTTTTATTTTATAGAAAATTGTTATTTGCTTAACTAGTACATTAACCTTTACGTAGCTAACGAAACTGTTTTGTATATAAATATTGTCTTTTTGATTAATATTTTTAGTTATCTAAAAGGGTTAATAGTGAATAATCGGTACACATATCATATTTTAATTTTACAATATAGTAAATACAGAAGTCACAAAAGTTATGACAGTAAAAATGCGATTAAAACAAATGCCATAAAAGGCTTAACATGCAATCGACTTTTGATTGAACCCAATAATTCTTAGTTTTTCGACGTGAACAAAGGGTGCTTGGTAGTTATTTCTAAAACATTTTAGCTTTCCAAAGCGGCAGTATATATGTATATATGCTCATATTATTACTATGTATTGCTATCTTTATCATTATGGTCTAAATGCGATGTCCCTTGTTCATTGCTACTATGAATATTTGTTTTCCGTACCTCTTTTAATTTCACTATAGCTTCTACACTTTACCAATTATTGGTCTAAGGTTTCCAACTTCCCGCTCCATACATCAGAACAATGAAACTTTAGACTTCAACATTTTATTTAGGTTTGCCACCGCCATTTTCTAAACATTTCTTACCCTTTCTTACCCTAAACATTTCTATTTGTCTGTCGTTTAGTTTTAAATGCATTGTTGCACTTCTATCCATTCTTATCTGTACTGATTTAATTATAATCATTTCAGTTTTAGTTTAATTCTTTTTAGCGCACCATATAAAATATTGAACATTATTTGCATTTTTTGCGTTTTTTCTATCAGCGCTGTGTCATATTTCCTGGAACTGTAGTACATTTATTTTGTTTTCCGCAGTCTTTCTCTTCAGTCTACTTATAATGTCTTTGGCGAATAAATTGAATATGGCGCTAATTGACGTCCTTGATAAACACCGCTTTTTATTTTAGCTTCAAATTCATATATTCTGTAGTACTTTGATTATTGTATAGATTGAGAATATTCCGACTATCTTTCCAATCCAATGTAGGCTCTCTTCATTATATTAAATAATATTTTTCAATCCACATTATTGAAGGGTTTTTACAAGTCTACAAAGGCATTGAACACATATAGGTATCAGTTTCTCTATGATTTAGGCATCATTTTTCCAACTCATCGGTTTGGTCTAGTAGTAGTAGTAGTAGTTTTTTTTTTTTAGGAAGGGGAAAATCCTGCATGGCACGCCACTCGCTATGGCTCTATCGCGAAGTGGTTGTGTCGGACTCCTACCGACTAAAACCCCCTTATTATTCTCGCCATGGCAGACCCGGAACGGTCACGTTCAGTGACATAACTTCAGGAATGCCGGGCGGTCATTTTTCTATACTTCCGTTCTACGCTCTTCTGCTCTCTTCTTTTCTAGGACTTGGTTTATATAACGGATATTCTACTCCAGTTTTTCGAGCTTTCTAGCATTATTTGTATGAGATTGGTTTCGCTTATTTTGGCGTTTGTCTCAGCCTCCAATTGGTGTCTCCATTGAGTCCATCTATTACACACAAACACTGTGTGTCCTGCGGTGTCCGTGGCTCCACAATAGGTGCACCCGTCTTCTTCACTTATCTGCATCTTCTTTCTATAACAGCCAAATGCATCGTGACCTGCGAGGAACTGAGTCAGATGGTAATCCAGCTTTCTGTGTTCACAGCTGACATACGACAAGATGTCTGGGATAAGGGTTTTCGTCCAAGCTGCGGTGTCTCTATGCTCATTTCATGTCTCCTGCCATTTCTCCAGTGTCTTCGCCCTCTCAGCTCTTTTCACAGAGGATACGTGAACGTTTTATATATTATACAATCGGAGCCTCTCCTCTACAAGCAGGTTGATGGGTGGGATTCCCGTGATAACCTGGATGGCAGCAGTTGATACCGTCCGATATCCACTCGCCACTCTCAACAGGGCTTTCCTTTGGAGACCCGAGAGCATATCTCTGTATCTTCGGATCTTAGTATCCTGGTGCCACACTGGCGAGCCATAAAGAGCAATAGACATCACAACGCTGCACAGCAGCTCTCTCTTTGGGCCGCTTGGACCTCCTACATTTGGCAATATTCTTGTCAATGCACCCATTTTTGTTTGAGCTTTTTCCACGGTGCGTTTTATATGCTCCCCAAGTGCTAGTCTGTCATCCAGTTATACCCCCAGGTATCTTATCTGTCTAACTGGGAATATCTGGGTCCCTAATACCTCAAAGTGGATGTGTTGCCTCTTTCGAGGTCCTCTCAATATGGCTGCTTCTGTTTTTTGAGGGGCAAGTTCCAAGTTGTTGTTAATCATCCACCCGTTTATTCTTTCCAGTGATTCGTTTACACTGTACTGAAGCTCTCGGTCGTCTGCTGCCTCAACCATGAGTGCAAGATCATCTGTATATGCTACTGTGGCTGCTCCATCTGTGAGGGGTACTGCCAGGACTGAGTCGTACAGCACGTTCCAGAGAAGAGGGTCCAACACTGATCCCTGTGGAACTCCCGCGGTCATTTCTAATATCGTTGAGTTGGATATTTTGATCTTCCTGTCAGTGAAGTAACTCTCAACTAGATTTATCAAGTATTGCGAAACCCCTCTCTTATGGAGTTCTTTTATTATCTTGCTCCAAGTAGCCGAGTTAAAAGCATGTTTGGCGTCTATTGTGATGACCACAAACCATCTACCGTGAGTGTTTTTTGCAGATTCCAGCACCTTCTTTACTGCTTGCACCGAGGAACGACCCTTCCTAGACCCGTACTGTCTGTGTGAAAATCCACCTTTTTCTTGTATCTCGGCCTCTATTCTTTGCTTGATTAGTCTTTCGTAAAGCTTTCCTGGCACGCTAAGCATAGTAGCAGTGGTGGGGACGCCAACGCCAAGCAACTAGGTCACAATGGGCCCTTTTTGCCAACCCCAGTAACCCAGCAACCATGCTCTACCTTTCCTCGGTTCCGTCGCCAAACCGCCTCGACCTCGAAATGAAAGCCGTGACGGTCTTCAATTGGACGGTACTGACCTGGTTCCTCTGCAGAGTCCTCGATCCGAACAATTCTGCTCAAAGACTCCCAAAAGGCTCGCATTCACACAGGTGGTGGTAGGACGTTTCTTCATCCTCGCCACATTCCTGGCAAATGGGATCCCTCTCTACCCCTATCTACGTGAGGTGTCTTCTAAGGGCGCAGTGGCCTGTCAGCACCCCAAGGATGCGGCGAAGCGTAGGTCGACTCCTACCGAGTAGCTAGACGGCTTTATCTCTGTCCGGCGCCTCCACGAAGTTCCTCGCCAGCATACAGCCACCAACCGACCCCCAGTGCCTCTCCATTGCTTCCTCTATCCACCTGTCTAAGGCGACAGAGACCGTCTTCCTGCTTATGCCTATAGCAGGCTCCGGTTTGGTCTAAATCCGAACTAATCTTTATTAGGGCAGCTCTTAATTTTCCTTCTAATTCCACTTTTTATAATGTCTAGCAGAATCTTTGCCACCTGACTGTACACGGATGTCCTATAGCAATCCATTGCATTTACTATTTTAATAATAAAGAACTGCAACTCCTTCAAGATGTGTTTTGTTAATCCATTTTTTTGTAATAAAATTAAATAAAGTCATAACTTGTTTTGTGTTAGAGACATACATCTTAAATGTCAACTACAATTTTAAAAAACGTTTCTTTCTACAGTTTTGAATTCACAAAATCTGAGAACAAAAAGCGTTAGAATATTGGTTTCAAAAGTGTCAAATGCCTATTTAGTAACTATTTGCTGTCTCTAAAATACTTTCTATTATTTCTTTTTCAAATTACTGAAATTATTTGAAAAATTAATGTATCTTAATTTTATATTATTCAAATGCCATATACATAGAACACGTTTGGAACTAAGAACGTTGAGTGTACATATCTCAAACACATTTGCTTAATTCATTCATTTCAAATTGGTAACCATTACAAAGGTGTTTTTTTTCTAATAGCATTGTTTTAAATGTGAAAAGGTACCTATTTAGCAATCAGCATCGCTGAATAGAACCCTGTCTTGGTACTGAATACTAAACATGTGCGAAATTTTCACAAACTTAATTAAATTTTTTTAGAATAAAATGAGAGAAATAAAATATTTAATGACATAATGTGCGAAAAGCAGGAAGTATTTTGAAATTTCACACTTGTAATTTTTAGGACAGGGTATCATATTGGCAAGTATCGAATTTCATTGTAAAATACTTTACTTCTATTGAGATTAGGAACCAAATAACTTTACACTTGAATATCATGTTCGTTATTGTTTTGAAAGGGATTTCGATGCTGTTAAAATGCTTGTATCATATTAAAACAATAAAACTATTTTTATTAGAGACTTTTTCCCTTAGGGCTCGTCCGCGTCTTTGCTGCCCCAATAGCACCGCAACCTTTGGTTTTTGTGCATTTATTAAGTACTTACTTGTCCATAAAATTTATGCGATAATTAAAACATTTGGAGTGTCACTTTAACCGAGCAACTCTGAAGAGCTGCTTCTTTCTGGAAAAGCATTCTCGTTTCATGTTTATGCACTTGAGGATAATATAGTAAAATCTTTTTGTAGGGCACTAACTATTAATTATCTTGTAAATATGGTTAGTAAACCAGTCAGTTGTTCTAGTAAACGAGTTTAAAAATATCAAGCCTCCGTATACGTTAACTAAACAAATTTCTGTGTACCTAAGTACCTTTATCGTCTATTTGGTTATGCTGGTAATATTTTGACCCTGCTAAGTTCAGTGCTAACCCGACTTATTATTTCGTACTCAATTTATTATTTTTATAAATAACGAAAAGAGTATTTAGAATATTTTACTCGACAGTGGAATCGGTTTTCATTTAAAATATATCATTTAAAATAAAAATTAATTAAAACATGTATTCTAAACTTTATTAATTGTTGTTGCCTTTACTTGGTGAAACGGTTCCATACTAAAATGAAGTTATTCAGAATATCGCACAAATAACTAGTTTGAAACTAAAAATATATCGGAATAGACTAATGTACCTATGTAAAACTAACTAATGGCTTGGTTATTGCAACAGCGTGGGAGGATAAAACAAAACATATTTTAAACAATAATTTAAAACAGATAAACAGCCTGTAAAATAATAATAACAGTTTATTGATAAGTACACTTGGAGAACCTAAATCACCACAACACTCCTTTTTAAAGACCTAACGATCGTTTCACTAACAAAGTTAGCGTCATCAGAGGATGAAAAATTTTAACTACTTTACTACTAACATCACCTTTTATACTGAATCTTAGGTAAAGCACGATACCGAGAGGGAGACTAAATCGCAGGCAAATTCTTTAGTGTATTGTATTTTAAGTGCTGGACGAGATTTTTGAACTTCCTTTATCACTTTACCTGACAGGTTTCGGAATGTTTATCTTTATCAAAGACAGAACGCAAACAGAGAACTTCAAATCAATGGCGGGGCTCGGTTTAAGAAGCTTTTGTTTTTTATTGCCCTAGAAATATAAATACTTTCGTACGCATCCAGCTCCGCTGGCCGTCAAACATTTTTGATAAGTTTCACATTTTCTTTATCAATGTGGTGGTTATTATCCCAAATATGTTGTGCCACGCATGACTTGTCCACACTACCGTATCTCAGCTGTGCCAGATGTCCACGAAATCTAGTCTCAATGGTTATCTTAGTCTGCTCAACCTATCTAAGGTTACAATCTTTACAACACGCATTAATCAATCCGTATATCCGTTATATATTGGGTTGCTTAGTGGAAAAATTAATTAATAGATACAGAACAAAGGAAATGTTAGCGGAATGCACGACATTCGGAAAAGATAAAATAGAGAAAAAAATTGTTTGCCTACCTTTAGAACTGCTTATCAAAAGGGGACTCGAGAGCATTTTAAGCTAACTTTCTCGACAAAAAATAATTTAGGAAATTTGTTAGGTAATACGAAAGATAAAGATATAGCCACTGAAATGTCGGGTATCTATGAGATAGGTGGTAAAGATTGTAACCTTCGAAACATGGGGCAGGCTAAGAGAACTATTGAGACTAAATTTCGTGAACATCTGTCACAGCTGAGATACGATAGTGTGAACAAGTCATGCGTAGCACAACATATTTGTGATAATAACCACCACATTGACAAAGAAAATTTGAAACTGTTAGACGGCCAGCGGAGCTAGATGCGTACGAGAGTATTTATATTTCTAGGGAAATAATGGTGCAGATAAACATTCCGAAACCTGTTAGGTAAAATGATAAAGGAAGTTTATAAACCTCGTCCGCCAATTAAAATACAATAAGCTGAAGAATTTGCCTGCGATTTAGTCTCCCGCACGGTATCGTTCTTTACCTAAGATTCGGTAAAAAAGGTAATGTTAGTAGTAAAGTAGTTAGAATTTTTCATCCTCTGACGATGCTAACTTTGTTAGTGAAACGATCGCCAGGTCTTTAAAAAGATGTGTTGTGGTGATTTGGGTTCCCTAACTGTACTTATCAGTGCTCATCACACGTTATAATCTTCACTTAGTGAACAGTTTCTTGGCCGTTAAATACACGAATATCAAGTATATATTAAGTTGGTGCCAAATTAATAAGAAATCCGTTAACAATGTGTACTATTAAATTAGTAATGAAACAGTTTACTTCCTCTAAGCCTCAAGTTAATTTTATATTACACATTTCACATCTATTTTTGTGTACTCGTATATATTTCAGTAGAAGTTTTGGTATTATATCGCTGTCGGTTGTAAACAATTTTGATACTCATATATTTTTCTTAAAAAAAATTCACTAATGAGAAGATTCTGATTCTTGAATTTTGAAAAAAAATCTTCAAATGACCGCGAACTAGGCACCCTAGAAACCATATCCAGGGTCAGATACCTTCCTTTTGCAAGTGGCTTGGATAAGTTCGTTAGTCAGGAAAATCGGCTCAGGTTTTCCCGGAAAATTTTGTGTGTTCTTTCAAAAAAGGATTATATTTCCGGAAATAACAAAGTAAAGAGGACCAAATTGGATACGCTGGTTTTTGTCATGAATAGTATCCTATGTACAAAAATTCAGATCTCTATCTTAAAAGAGAAGAAAGTTTGAGGTAAATTAATTTTTAATTAATTAAATCTGATCCAAGAAACTTAAAACTTCAAAATCGATTGATCAGAATGTGAGTGAAAAATACTACAAGAAATGACTAACAAGCTCCTAGATATGTGCCAAGTCGTTATTTTCCTTGATTTTGTTCAAATATGAGCAAAAATCCATTGTAAATCAAAATGGTTTTGTGTAAATTGTTAAACCGTTGAACAATGGGATGCTAGTAAATGCATGTAGTGCGTAGCTCAGTGGGCTAGGTCCCTGTACATCGTGTAATCGACTCCCACATGACGAGTTCTAATCCTAGTTAACGAAATTAACTTTTTTTTTACTTTTTCGTCTTTGATTCAATTTTAACGCCAGCTGATCAGATTGTGTAATTCCAATATTTTTTCAGCGACTTTTTGTTGAAAATGAAAGATAAGCACTTTTAATTCAAGTTCAATAGCAGCTGTTGTTGACCTTAGTTGGTAAAACCGTTCCACAGTTAACATAGACGTAGAGATTTGTGACATCAGAAGAGGTTGTTTTCTTTTCTACAACCGGATTAAATTTTTAGAGCATCCACATGCAAAAGAATTTTCTCTATGAAGCCACAGCGAACTTTCCTGTACAAAATGTTCTTTTAAAGGCGATTTTTTTATAAATGAATTTAATGAATTTTCTTTGAAAAATCATTTGTTGCGAATTTTTGTATGAAAAATTAATCAATTGATGGAACATTTTTTAAACGAAGTTCGTCGGAAATGAGGTTTTAAAGGATTTTCATGCAAACAAATTATTTTATTTTCAATTTTAATTACAGATTAAGTATATAATTTGAATTTTATGTATTCTTTTAGCAAAATTTTGTGTAAAACATGTTTAGCCAATTTTCGCAGAAATTTTTTGTGCTTCGTAGAAATCATTTTAAGGTGCTTTTGTGAAATTTTGGTAACTAATGATAAATGTTTAATAAGTCATTATAAAAAAAATGTTTACGGATTTTCTTGAAAAACTGTTTGCAAATTTTCACCAAATTATTGTTGTGACGTCGAAAAAGTTTTTGTGGAAAATTATATTTTGGTAGGTGGTTAAATATCTCGAAACGGTTCTTTGGCCAGAAAAATCGGACCAGTTTTTTTGAATTTATGTAATTTATTTTTATTAGCGAATTTTCTTGTACAAAATATTCTTCTAATAGAAAATTCTCTTATGAATGAATTTAATGGTTTTTCTTTTACGATACATTTATTAACAATATTTGTATGAAAAATTATTCAGTTGATGAAACATCTTTTAACCGAAATTCGTCGAAGAGAAGATTTTTATGGATTCTGGATTTTCTGTTTTAATTACAGATTAGGTATAAAATTTCAATTTCATGTATTCTTTCAGCAAAATTTTGTGTAAAAAATATTTAGCCAAATTTGATGCTTGCTTTCATTAAAAAATACATATTTGCCATTAAAAACATGTTTATGAAAATTCACTACCATAACGCCATTGCTGCGTCCAGACTTTTTTAGACGCTCTAACTTTTTAAATTATTAGTTAGCTCATATTATAGAATTTTATGTCAATATGTTAACTGCTCGAGTACAACCCGTCCCCAAGAAAGGATCGAAAGCGCTTCCTAGCAACTACAGGCCTATTTCTCTCCTTTCAGTCATCTCTAAAGTAATGGGAAAGTATATAAACACCGAATTACTAAAATTTCTTGAAAAACACAGTCTAATCCACGACAGGCAGTATGGATTCCGTCGGCGCAGATCAACTGCCGACCTCCTTTCCTTTGTCACACATTCTTGGAACAAGTCTATGGAAGTACACGGTGACTCCCAGATTGTCGCTCTAGACATATCCAAAGCATTCGACCAGGTCTGGCACGCAGCGCTACTTAATAAACTACCGGCCTATGGCCTACCACCAAAACTCTGTACGTGGACAGCAAATTTCCTCTCCAACCGAAGCATTTCTGTTGTCGTGGATGGCCATTCCTCTAAACTATATCCAATTAATGCAGGAGTTCCTCAAGGTTCAGCTTTAGCCCCTACTTTGTTTCTTCTCCACATCAATGACCTCCTATCTAGTACATCCAACCCAGTTCACAGTTACGCTGACGACAGCACCCTCCACTCCAATATACAATACACTAAGCCTGTCTCTTTAGTCCAACAAGATGAGGATCGCAGACTCATGGAGGGTTCTATCTCCGCGGATCTTCAAAAAATATTAGACTGGGGAAGTAGAAATCTTGTACAATTCAACCCCACCAAATCACAGTCTTGCTTTCTTTCTGATAAAAGATATACCAGCCATAGACTCATCACAATAAACAACCAAGTTATTCAAAGTAATGAGTCCTTTTCACTTGTTGGCATCTCTGTGGATCGAAATCTCAATTGGCACCAACATGTCACATCAATTGCAGAAGCGCCTGCTAAGAAATTAGGTTTCCTCTTCCGGGCTCGCAAATATTTTTCACCAGCTAATCTCTATACTTTATATACTTCACAAATAAGACCAAACCTCGAATACTGCTCCCACATCTGGGGTGCTGCTGCCGCTTCTACACTCTATCCTGGACTCCATTTAAAAGAGAGCTATACGTCTCATCGGTGACCCTACCCTTACCCAAAGGCTGCCATCCCTTGCCCACCGACGTGCCGTTAGTGACCTCTCTCTCTTTTATAGATATCTGCACGGACACTGCTCAGGGGAGCTTTATTCCATAGTTCCTCCACCTGCTGCCCCCAACAGATCTACCAGGGGAACAGAGCGAATGCACCCTTTTACTGTCCAGGTCACCAGACATAGAACATCTTGTTATGCCCGCTCTTTTGTCCCGAGGACTTCCAAGTTGTGGAACTCCTTGCCGGCACATGTTTTTCCTTCTCCCCCGAACCTCCAAACCTTCAAGTCCAGAATTAACAAGTTGCCTCTTTCCTCCTTGTCGACACCCACGGTACGATAGTATTTGGGAAGACCTATATATTATTACATTTTTAGATAAGACTCTAAATTTTAGACACATCTTATGCATAATTCCCATATCTAAGTCCAGCCGTTTTTGACATCTAAAATTTCATGTCAAAAATGACGGTTGCAGGCCTAAACAGAACTGTCAATTTCTCCTATATGAAAGCCTTTATCGTTTAATTGGATTCGATTTCCTTGTAGAAGGGGATCTACTTTAGTGGCCTGTGATAATATTTTGATAATAAATAAATACAGGTGATCAAAAACGCACATTGAACATTGATTTGAAAAAATCGTTAAATGTCTCTTTTTCCAAATGGAACCCCCTATTTTTATAATTTTTTCTTATTTAGCATTAAAAAAAGAGGATAACTTTGTGGAAGGTTGTCTATGCCAAAAATTTGTAGTTTTCGAAATAGTGGCAATTTAACATTTTTGTATTGTCAAAGTGTTATGGGTACGGCTTAAATTATACAATCGATTATTAATAATAGATATCTGTCAAATGATCACAAATAGTGATGTTTCTGAAGTGCTCGATAGTTTTCTGTTAACGCGCGTCGCCGTAATGGCTAACCAACAACAAAACTTAACGCCGTATAACATTTTTACAATATAAAAATGTTAAATTGCGAATATTTCGAAAACTATAAGTTTTTGCCATAGACAACCTTATACAAAGTTACCATCATTTTTAATGCTGAATAAGAAAAATTAAAAAAATAGGGGGTTGCTATTTGAAAAAAAAGACTTTTAACGATTTTTTCAAAACAATTTTCAATGTAAGTTTTTATTTATTATCAAAATAACATAACAGCCCACTAAAGTAGATCTCCTTCTACAGGAAAATCAAATACAATTGAATGATAAAAGCTTTTATATAAGAGAAATTGACAGTTGTGTTTAGCAAACCTCATTTTTGGCATAAGATTTGGGATATGTCAAAAACTGGAGATATGCAAAAAATCTGTATAAAATTTCGCGTGTTATTTAAAAATGCAATTATATATAGGCTGTCCTATTTAATATAAGCAAGTTAACATCAACACCCTGTATAACCCTAAGCGCCACTTGAAAATATTCTAGCCGAGTTGCCCCTATCGGGTTAAGTGGCCAAATTTTCTAAAGTCTAGTTTCCGTGTATGTGTGTGTGTGTGTGTGTGTGTGTGAGTTTATGTTATGTTTAGGTGTCTATATTTTAGTTTTAAGTGTATTTTATTTTGTAAATATAGTTTATGTTGTTAAGCAATGTCAATTATATGCTTATAATTCAGATACGTTGTTATTTACATGTTTGGGCGCCTTTTGTTTTATGTAATTTTGTATTTTACTGTAAAATTCCTAGTAGGTATTCAAATATTTTATACTGTCAACATTTAATAAAAGAATAATCAATGGAAACTATACTTAATATATATTTTTGAATGCAAAGTTTTACCTTATTGTAATCAGAATTTACCTGCTATCCCTTATTTTTACCTCGCCTCAGCTATGAAACTCCATCATCTTAAAGGGTTTTTTCTTATTAGAGTTCAAAATTTCTAAATTTCTACTACAAATTTCATTAGCGCACACAAAAATTCATATATATAAGTAGAGTAGAACTGGGAGTTCTATGACCATAACCGTGTATTTCCCATGTTAAACCTTATGGGAAAATCTAAGCTTTTTTTGTGACATCTAGGAGGTTAGGAGGTTCCTAGACCACGTGGGCGAGACGTGACGTCACATCTCACCTTGTTATGTAACCTGCAAACATTCCAAAGTGTCTAGCCTATTACGTCTAGAGAAATTATTGTTTAAAAAGAAGTCACATGGAGCAGCCAAGTTTCGAACCCGGGACACTCAGCTGCGAGTCAACGATGCTACCTATACGACTTTTAATTACAAACAAACCATACATGTAACATAATTAAAGTTTTTGTTATTATTAGACAAATGGGCGATTTACAAAATAAGAATTAATATGTTTTTATATTATATAAATATTAAATATAAAGAAACGACCTTGAACGTAATAATTAGTTGTTATTAGATTTCGCATATTGTGTTTCGAACGCTACAATTGAGAGACCGCGCTTCCTACCTCTTGTGTTGTTTTATATAATTAAAAACAAACCATGTAACATATTTAAACCTTTTGTTACTGCATGATTTATATTAGGAAATGCAATTAAAAACAAATGCTAACATATTTAAAGCTTTTGTTATTGTTTTGATATTATATAGCATAAAGCTGTTATTAAAAAATTAGCCAAATGGGTAGGTAGGTTCTATAAATAATACATAGAGGTCGTAAGCAAGCAAAAAAATACGATAGAATGGTTGGTTACAGATTCAATTGCAAGTTTTTAGTTTTAAGCCCTAAGTGTGAAGTATTAGGCTTAGGAAATAGATTTTTTTAAATTAGTATACGAGTAATTTTAGGTCAAGTTTTGTTTTCAAACATTTATATTCTGAACTAGCTTACCTAACTATACAAGCTAAATGTCTTGAAGAGTAGTCTTCAATTTTTATTTTAAAAAAAAACAGGTCTCTATCATTTCAGAGCAATCTGAGCCATGTGACCACTCAAACTAATTGTCTTGAGGTGTAACTTTTAAGTTTTATTTTGTTTTCAAACGTTCATATTCTGAGCCAGTTTACCTAGCAAAGCAAACTAAATGTCTTAAAGAGTAGTCTTCATTTTTTCATAAAATACAGGTCTCTATCATTTCAGAGCAATCTGAGCCATGTGGCCACTCAAACTAATTGTTTTAAGGTGTAACTCTGGAGTTTTATTTTGTTTTCAAATATCCATATTCTGAGCCAGTTTACCTAACAAAGCAAACTAAATTGATTGAGAAGCAACCTTTAATTTTTCGTTAACCAACACGACTCTACCATTTCAGTGTAATCTGAACCATATGACCACTCAAACCAATTGTCTTGAAGTATAGGTTTTCAAGTTTTATTTGTTTTCAAACACTCATATTCTGAACTAGTTTACCTAACAAAGCAAACTAAATTGTTTGAGAAGCAACCTTTAATTTTTCGTTAACCAACACGACTCTACCATTTCAGAGTAATCTTAGCCATGTGACCACTCAAACCATTTGTCTTGAGGTGTAGCTTTCAAGTTTTATTTTGTTTTCAAACATCTATATTCTGAACTAGTTTACCTAACAAAGCAAACTAAATTGTTTGAGAAGCCACCTTTAATTTTTCGTTAACCAACACGACTCTACCATTTCAGAATAATCTTAGCCATGTGACCACTCAAACCATTTGTCTGGAGGTGTAGCTTTCAAGTTTTATTTTGTTTTCAAACATTTATATTCTGAACTAGTTCACCTATCTACACAAACTAAATAACTTAAAGAGTAGTCTTCAATTTTTATTTAAAAAAAAACAGGTCTGTATCATTTCAGAGTAATCTTAGCCATATGACCACTCAAACCAATTGTCTTGAGGTGTAGCTTTCAAGTTTTATTTTGTTTTCAAACACTCATATTCTGAACTAGTTTACCTAACTATACAAGCTAAATGTCTTGAAGAGTAGTCTTCAATTTTTTATAAAAAACAGATCTCTATCATTTCAGAGCAATCTGAGCCATGTAACCACCCAAACTAGTTGTTTTAAGGTGTAACTTTGAAGTTTTATTTTGTTTTCAAACATGCATATTCTGAGCCAGTTTACCTAACAAAGCTAACTAAATTGTTTAAGAAGCAACCTTTAATTTTTCGTTAACCAACACGACTCTGCCATTTTAGAGTAATCTTAACCATGTGACCACTCAAACTAATTGTTGTAAGGTGTAACTTTGAAGTTTTATTTTGTTTTCAAACATCTATATTCTGAACTAGTTTACCTAACAAAGCAAACTAAATTGTTTGAGAAGCAACCTTTAATTTTTCGTTAACCAACACGTCTCTACCATTTTAGAGTAATCTTAACCATGTGACCACTCAAACTAATTGTTGTAAGGTGTAACTTTGAAGTTTTATTTGTTTAGACAACCTGTCTAAAACAACCTGTTAGACAACCGGTCTAAAACAACCTGTCTAAAACAACCTGTCTAAAACAACCTGTCTAAAACAACCTGCCTAAAACAGCCGGTCTAAAACAACCTGTCTGACAACCTGTTAGAAAACCTGTCTAACAACTTGGTTGTGTGTGTTAGACAGGTTGTTTTAGACAGGTTGTTTTAGACAGGTTGTTTTAGACAGGTTGTTTTAGACACGTTGTTTTAGACATGTTGCTTTAGACAGGTTGTTTTAGACAGGTTGTCTAACAGGTTGTTTTAGACAGGTTGTCTAACAGGTTGACTAACAGGATGCCTAACAGATTGACTAACAGGATGTCTAACAGGTTGTCTAACAGGTTGTCAGACAGGGTGTCTAACAGGTTGTCAGACAGCATGTCGCAAACCTTTGTGTTGAAAGACAGGGTGTCTAACAGGTTGTCAGACAGGTTGTCTGTCCTGTCTGCCTGTCGAATATTTAGACGGAAAGCAACCGCTAAGATTCGGTAACCAACAGTGACGGTGAAAACAATACATATCAATTCAATCTCTTAACCCGTCTTCACCATCATGCATTCAGAGGGGGACACTTGTACGTTGTTTGCAAGCCTTTAATAATACAAACATATGTCAATTCAATCTCTTAACACATCATTAACATTATAGATTCAGAGGGACCACTTGTAGGTAGCTTGCTATCTCTACACCTCTAAACGTTTGTTGGTTGGTTGGCTATAGAAATGAATGGATATCCAACAAGTCAAATTTAATATCAAATCTTTACATACAATTGTACCAGATATTGAGTTGTTTTCAACTGGTGCTCCGCCAAAGGTCCACCCAGTATGTGACTGCTGTTGATGTTAATTGAGATGTTGCTTCCACCACATCTAGATGCGACTCTAAATATGACACTGGCTTGTTGTTGTAATAGACAATCGCCTCTTTAGTATTTAAGCTGCTTACGAAAAAAAAATCAAAAAAATAATTTGTTTGCACTTTTCATATAAATGATTGGATATCCAACGTTGTTGTTGTTGATGTTTATTGAGATGTTGCTCCCGGTACATCTTTAGAATCAAATCTTTGCAAACATATGTAGCGGTTGTAGGTGTTAGTTGAGATGTGACTCTAAGTGGGTTCCCTCGGTTGAAATATTTAGGGTATTCTGATACCCAAATGTTCCTTTAGCTGAGTGTTGTAATTGGTAATCAACTCTTTAGTTTTCTTATTTTTTATATATAACAAACTTTTTTAATTTTTTACACTATCCAAATTTAAATTACATACACACATAAAAAAGATACACCTCAAGACAATTAGTTTAACAGGTCACATGTCTAAGATTACTCTAACATAACAGAGACGAGTTGATTTACGAAAAATTGAGTGTTGCACTTTTCATAGAAATGATTGGATATCCAACGTTGTTGTTGGTGTTTATTGAGATGATTCTTCCAGTACATCTTTAGAATCAAATCTGTGCAAACATATGTACCAGATAGCGAGTCGTTTTCAAGCTGCGTTCCGCCAATGTTTACCAAGTATGTAGCGGTTGTAGATGTTAGTTGAGATGCTGCTTCCGTCACATCTAGGGGGCCGGTATTCCGGCCGCCTAGATGTGACTCTAAGTGGGCTTCTTCGGTTAGAATATTTAGCTGACTGTTGTAATAGGCAATTAACTCTTTAGTTTTCTTATTTTTCATATAAAAAAATTTTAATATTTTTTACACTATCCAAATTTAAATTACATACACACATAAAAAATCTACACCTCAAGACACCTAGTTTAACTGGTCACACGTCTAAGATTACTCCAACATAGCAGAGACGAGTTGATTTACGAAAAATTGAGTGTTGCACTTCAAGACATTCAATTTGATTTGTTAGGTAAACTATCTCAGAATATGAATGTTTGAAAACAAAATAAAACTTGAAAGTTACACCTCAGGACAATTGGTGTGAGTGGTCGCATGGTTAAGATTACTCTGAAATGATACAGACCTGTTCTTCTTATGAAAAGACTAATCTTAAAGATATTTAGCTTGTATAGTTAGGTGAACTAGTTCAGAATATAAATGTTTGAAAACAAATAAAACTTGAAAGCTACACCTCAAGACAATTGGTTTGGGTGGTCACATGGTTAAGATTACTCTGAAATGATAGAGATCTGTTGGTTTACGAAAAAATTGAAGGTTGCTTTTCAAACAATTTACTTTGTTAGGTAAACTGGTTCAGAATATGAGTGTTTGAAAACAAATAAAACTTCAAAGTTACACCTTACAACAATTAGTTTGAGTGGTCACATGGTTAAGATAACTCTAAAATGGTAGAGTCGTGTTGGTTAACGAAAAATTGAAGGTTGCTTCTCAAACAATTTAGTTTGCTTTATTAGGTAAACTAGTTCAGAATATAGATGTTTGAAAACAAAATAAAACTTCAAAGTTACACCTTACAACAATTAGTTTGAGTGGTCACATGGTTAAGATTACTCTAAAATAGCAGAGTCGTGTTGGTTAACGAAAAATTAAAGGTTGCTTCTCAAACAATTTAGTTTGCTTTGTTAGGTAAACTGGCTCAGAATATGAATGTTTGAAAACAAAATAAAACTTCAAAGTTACACCTTAAAACAATTAGTTTGAGTGGTCACATGGCTCAGATTGCTCTGAAATGATAGAGATCTGTTTTTTATAAAAAATTGAAGACTACTCTTCAAGACATTTAGCTTGTATAGTTAGGTAAACTAGTTCAGAATATGAGTGTTTGAAAACAAAATAAAACTTGAAAGCTACACCTCAAGACAATTGGTTTGAGTGGTCATATGGCTAAGATTACTCTGAAATGATACAGACCTGTTTTTTTATATAAAAATTGAAGACTACTCTTTAAGATATTTAGCTTGTGTAGATAGGTAAACTAGTTCAGAATATAAATGTTTGAAAACAAAATAAAACTTGAAAGCTACACCTCCAGACAAATGGTTTGAGTGGTCACATGGCTAAGATTATTCTGAAATGGTAGAGTGTGTTGGTTAACGAAAAATTAAAGGTGGCTTCTCAAACAATTTAGTTTGCTTTGTTAGGTAAACTAGTTCAGAATATAGATGTTTGAAAACAAAATAAAACTTGAAAGCTACACCTCAAGACAAATGGTTTGAGTGGTCACATGGCTAAGATTACTCTGAAATGGTAGAGTCGTGTTGGTTAACGAAAAATTAAAGGTTGCTTCTCAAACAATTCAGTTTGCTTTGTTAGGTAAACTAGTTCAGAATATGAGTGTTTGAAAACAAATAAAACTTGAAAAGCTATACTTCAAGACAATTGGTTTGAGTGGTCATATGGTTCAGATTACACTGAAATGGTAGAGTCGTGTTGGTTAACGAAAAATTAAAGGTTGCTTCTCAATCAATTTAGTTTGCTTTGTTAGGTAAACTGGCTCAGAATATGGATGTTTGAAAACAAAATAAAACTTCAGAGTTACACCTTAAAACAATTAGTTTGAGTGGTCACATGGCTCAGATTGCTCTGATGCTCTGAAATGATAGAGACCTGTATTTTATGAAAAATGAAGACTACTCTTCAAGACATTTAGTTTGTGTAGTTAGGTAAACTAGTTCAGAATATAAATGTTTGAAAACAAAATAAAACTTGAAAGCTACACCTCAAGACAATTGGTTTGAGTGGTCATATGGCTAAGATTACTCTGAAATTATAGAGACCTGTTATTTTATGAAAATTGGAGACTACTCTTTAAGATATTGAGCTTGTATAGTTAGGTGAACTAGTTCAGAATATAAATGTTTGAAAACAAATAAAACTTGAAAGATACACCTCAAGACAAATGGTTTGAGTGGTCACATGGCTAAGATTACTCTGAAATGGTAGAGCCGTGTTGGTTAACGAAAAATTAAAGGTTGCTTCTCAAACAATTTAGTTTGCTTTGTTAGGTAAACTAGTTCAGACTATGAGTGTTTGAAAACAAATAAAACTTCAAAGTTACACCTCAAGACAATTAGTTTGAGTGTCCACATGGTTAAGATTACTCTGAAATGGTAGAGTCGTGTTTTTTTTAAATAAAAATTGAAGACTACTCTTCAAGACATTTAGTTTGCTTTGCTAGGTAAACTGGCTCAGAATATGAACGTTTGAAAACAAAATAAAACTTCAAAGTTACACTCAAGACAATTAGTTTGAGTGGTCACATGGCTCAGATTGCTCTGAAAAGATAGAGACCTGTTTTTTAAAATAAAAATTGAAGACTACTCTTCAAGACATTTAGCTTGTATAGTTAGATAAGCTAGTTCAGAATATAAATGTTTGAAAACAAAACTTGACCTAAAATTACTCGTATACTAATTTAAAAAAATCTATTTCCTAAGCCTAATACTTCACACTTAGGGCTTAAAACTAAAAACTTGCAATTGAATCTGTAACCAACCATTCTTCGTATTTTTGCTTGCTTACGACCTCTATGTGTTATTTATAGAACCTACCTACCCATTTGGCTAATTTTTTAATAACAACGAATATTGCTTTATGCTATATAATATCAAAACAATAACAAAAGCTTTAAATATGTTAGCATTTGTTTTTAATTGCATTTCCTAATATAAATCATCCAGTAACAAAAGGTTTAAATATGTTACATGGTTTGTTTTTAATTATATAAAATAACACAAGAGGTAGGAAGCGCGGTCTCTCAATTGTAGCGTTCGAAACACACTATGCGAAATCTAATAACAACTAATTATTACGTTCAAGGTCGTTTGCTTTATGTTTAATATTTATATAATATAAAAACATATTAATTCTTATTTTGTAAATCGCCCATTTGTCTAATAATAACAAAAACTTTAATTATGTTACATGTATGGTTTGTTTGTAATTAAAAGTCGTATATGCCGGTCTAAAACAGTAAATTAATAAGTGCTTCTATAGCTCAGTGGGTAGCATCGTTGCCTCGCTACTTTGTGAGGCTGAGAGATATGAGTGTTCGGTGCTAAGAAAGTTTTCTACCTGTTGTGTGATTTCTGTTTGCTCTGTAGTTTCTAAATCTTGGTTGGTTTGATGTGCAGTTAAAAAGGATTTTAAAAATAGTGAGGATTTTTGTTCATTGGTAAAAGCGATTTCATTGTCTACTTTTAAAGTCGGGATTTTCTTATACTTATTTCTTATCCGTTTTGAAAAATCCCAGATGCTGTTATCTTTGCTGCTTAATTTCGCTAAGACACTGGACCAAGATTTATTGCGAAATTCAAAAATTTTGTGATTAACTATTAGCGAAAGAGATTTATATTCACTTTTTATTGTATTGCTTTGGGTGTTTTGCCACTTCTTTCGTAGCGTGTTTTTTCTTTTTATTAAATTAATTATGTCAATAGGGAGGCGATCCTTGTTCGGATTTATCTCTGTTGTTTTAATAGCCACACCAACTGAAATAAAAAATATAATTAGAAAGTTGCCAAATAATAAAGCACCCGGACCTGACCAAATTCCCAACAAAATAATAAAAAATCTGTCAAAAAAAGCCATAGTGCAACTAATGTACATCGTAAATGCAATACTGACTCTCCAGTATTTTCCTGATAAGTGGAAGTTTGGACACGCAATCCCAGTACCAAAGCCTGGCAAAGACCCCAGTAACCCCGACAATTATCGACCTATTAGCGTTATAAATGTCTTGGCGAAAATAACTGAGAAGATTATCCTTAACAGACTTAACAAACTTGACACTAGACAACACATAACAATAAAAGAACAGTTTGGCTTCAGAAATAAACATAATACTGTTATGCAGGTTGTGAGATTGGTTAATGATATAGTGTTCAACTTTAATAAGAACAAGTGTACGGCTATGACTCTCTTAGACCTTAGAAAAGCGTTTAACACAGTCTGGATTCGTGGGCTTATTCATAAATTAATAAAATACCATATACCACATCATCTTATACGATTAATATACTCGTATTTATCAAATAGAAAGATGGCTGTAAAAATTAATAAGATCATTTCAGAGAACAAAAATATAGAAGCAGGTGTTCCCCAAGGATCTGTACTTGGACCCAAATTGTTTAGCTGGTTTATCAATGATATTCCAACCTTCTCCAAAACCAACTTAGCTCTTTATGCAGATGATACTGCAATATACAGTCACTCCTACTGGGTCAGTGCGGCAAATGTTCAAAATCAAATTCATGTCAATATGTTGAACAGATACTACAACAAATGGAAGATTAATATTAACGCTGAAAAAACAGAACATATAGTTTTTTCGCGCAAGTTCACTAACAATAAAATATTTAATAAACTCAAAGTTCACACCGAACATGTAGAAACCAAAGGTTCAGCCAAATACCTGGGTGTATTATTAGATAAAAGACTTAACTTCCAAGATAATATTAATTACTTAATTAAAAAAGGCCATGCCGCACTTGCTGCAGTTTACCCCCTTTTGATGAGTGGCTCACTTACCATGCAAAATAAAATACTAATATATAAAGCATTAATCAGACCCATCATCACATATGGAGCACCAGCTTGGTGTAGCATTTCAGACACGAAATATAAAAAATTGTCTGTATTTAAAAATAAATGCTTAAGGTTAATTACAGGAAAGGATAGATATACAAGAATTATCCAGATGCATCAGCAAACGGGAATAATCCCCATAAAGGACCACGTATTAGAACTTTCTGAAATTTTTTATGAAAAACAGATTCAGAATAGCATTCTGACTAAAAATATCACAGGTACATGCAGCATTTATCCAAATCTTAATATGAAACATAAACTACCTTACTTTCGCACAAAATTTTGGAATCATGCAGAGAGGTAACCAAGTTTGTGCACTATGTAGGTGTGTGTGTGTGTGTGTGTGTGTGTGTGTGTGTGTGTGTGTGTGTGTGTGTGTGTGTGTGTGTGTGTGTGTGTGTGTGTGTGTGTGTGTGTGTGTGTGTGTGTGTGTGTGTGTGTGTGTGTGTGTGTGTGTGTGTGTGTGTGTGTGTGTGTGTGTGTGTGTGTGTGTGTGTGTGTGTGTGTGTGTGTGTGTGTGTGTGTGTGTGTGTGTGTGTGTGTGTGTGTGTGTGTGTGTGTGTGTGAATGCGTGTACATTGTGTATATATGAAATTTTCAAAATTTGCTTAAAGAACGATAACAATTCTTGTAAATTGTATATAGTGTAAATATTGTAAATAAATTACTGTAAATATGTATGTATAGTAACTAGCTTTTAAGCAACCAATTTGTTAAGGCAGGTTTTTCAAATTTATTTTCCTGTCAACTCATAGACCCTAAGATTTAGTAAAATAGAAAACCATTAATAAACACTAAACATATTCAACTTACAAAGAATATACAAAGCGTAGGGCTGGTATGTTCAGTAGACAATTAAAATCACGGATAAATTGTAACTACGATAGGAACCGTGTGTAAGTTAGAAGTAATTAAGAGTTAAGTAGTTTGTAAGCATGTATACCATTTGGTGTAGATTTTAGACTGTTTATTCAACTACTTAAATATAATGGTTGTAACCCACTTAATATAAAATAAATTATTTTGAATTTGAATTTGAATTTGTTGCCTCGCAACTGAGTGTCCCGGGTTCGAAACTTGCCTGCTTCATGTGACTTTTTTTAAAAATAATAATTTCTCTAGACGTAATAGGCTAGACACTTTGGAATGACGTCACGTGTCGCCCACGTGGTCTCGGAACCTCCTAAACTCCTAGATTTCACAAAAAAAGCTTAGATTTTCCCATAAGGTTTAACATGGGAAATACACGGGTTTGGTCACAGAACTCCCAGTTCTACTCTACTTATATATATATATATATATATATATATATATATATATATATATATATATATATATATATATATATATATATATATATATATATATATATATATATATATATATATATATATATATATATATATTTTTTCTTAATGAAAATTCACTAAAAGACAAATCCACTTGTTTCACTATTTTTGTTGTGTAAAAAACGAAGTTAATCTTAATCTTTTATTTCATATTGGTGCATTATTAATCAAATTATTTTCCGCTTCCTTCTTATGATTTTAACCTAATCAATACACACAGTTTTATTTTATTTATCAAATGTTCATTGTCTACCTGTTTTTCTTTCAGATAATGACTAACTCGAATAGGATGAAATTCCTTTATTTTTTGCGGAGTATGTGTTGTTAAAATCAATTAAATTATATATTGTATTATTGGCTTCATTGTTAGAACTGGCTTCACCTACATCAACATGTACTTTTATCAATATTTTTGTCAGATGGAGGGTCGGCCACCACCTGATTCGGCTGTCATATTAGCTAGTTAATAAAAATTATAATTTCTAATATTTACAGTTTTTTAACGTAAACTGAGACTACTACTACTTAATTTTAGATTATTAATATAGTGATTCTATTCCGTAATTTCTTAATTTAACCTCTTACTTTTATACTCCTCGTACACGACCGAGGATGACCGCGGTTTACAATGGTCTAATCCTTTGGAATTTTGGAATTTAGGAAATCTCAACATGCTAGAACCTGCTTATACAATTTTAAGATTAATATTTCTATTACTCAAAAGGTTTGAAAAAAATTATATATTTAGTTTTGTTAGAATATCTCAAGAAAAGCTGCATTCATCATTTCTATGAAAACATGCTGAAGGGTCTCAAAGGCGCCCTACTTCCTTTGTACTTTAACTAAAGTTGTAACTATCCTAGTTCCAGAGATTTTCATAGTGTTCGAGCGAGCTTAAGTGAGACGCGGCATATATATATATATATATATATATATATATATATATATATATATATATATATATATATATATATATATATATATATATCTACAGGGAGACGGAAAGGGAGAGAGAAAAGTAAAAAAGACATTGGGTTTGGTTTTTTAGTCTTATAGTCCTAATCTCGGAAAATGTTATTTTTTCTACAAAAATTCGCGAAACCTAATTTTAAGGTAGTTAACATCAAATGGCTTATGTTTACTGTAGTAAACTGCGATAGTTCGGCGGTTTTGTAATTATGAAATCTAAAAAATTTTATTCACAGTTAGTGCTTAACGTTTGTCGTCGTTCAAGGGCCACACACTGGAGCGCGTGTTTAAAATCAATGCTTCTGACGTCAGGTGGCTTGCGCTATGGCATCGTCGCGACGGCAGCCGTCAGTTGTTAACCTTCCGCGGTTCCTGACGATGCCTCTATATTGGAGGCCATTTTTATTACTTTGGGTATCGGCAGTTGGTATTGTAGCTGCTGGTGATATCTTCAGTAATTCATTTCTCGTCACATTCAGACGAGATGTCGATCTCGAAGAAGCCCATAAAGTGGCTACTCGTAATTGTTTCATCAACATGGGCCCGGTGAGTCTTTTATGTTGACGTTTGTAAACAGCTGTTTATTTATTGTAGTGGACGATAATCATAAATCCTTTGTGTGCACACCTATTCAGCGGTAACGTATGAAAACAGTTGATATGGTCAACGTAGCTAGGAATACAGACTAAAATTATATTTATTCCAATAAATATGGTTTCGATTTAAGGTTGCTGCATGATATAGCACTTATTATAATATCTTTTAAGCTTTACTTTAGTATACTTCGTTTTCTGTTAGTTTTTTATAGCCACATAACTGTACCTTACTTCCAAATGCACGCTTTTTCTACTTCCTGCCAAGTTATCTAACTTTACCAATTAAATGTTGTCATTAAATAAAAGAGGAAATAAGTAGCGAAAATATAGTTTAACGCACAAAATAGATGTAATGCTTGGCAGAAATATATCTCAGTGTGGCAAAAGCAAATAAGTACATAAAGTTTTCAGTGACTAATTTGATAATAAGGAGGATCTCTATTTTTGCCAAGTAAAAAAAGTAAAAAGCGCTTACTATGCATGTTGGCCTAGAGAGCGTAATAATAGCAATAAGACAGATAAACAAATAAATATGTGAGTTAAGGCCTCACAACCAATACCTGAAATCGGTTTTCTCAACCCATACTTTTTACTCATTTTTGACATATGGTAAGCTAATCATCATTAACGCATATTTGTAAAGACCTGACTAACAAAGGATGAAAAATTCTGAAAAACTTGGTGAAACCGTTCCATACATAAATGCAGCGACCATCTTCTCAGTCTTCACAATTGGCGTTGCCTTAAAAGGTGAAACCGGTGGGAGCGAAGCAAACAAGAAATGGAGAGTATATAGATATATTTTTGACTTAAGTGAAACAAGAAGTTTTACTAAAACAATATGATTACATAAGTATTAAACATTTATTTAACAGGGGGACAGAACTCTTTATTTTTTAACCAGCACTTTTTTATATTTCACATCACAGTATCCACACTCTATAAAGAAGAAATGTTCATGGCCGTTTAAACTCTGAGGCGCCCATTCAGAGTATATAGTCCCTACTCTTAAAACCCTGATACGAACAAAGCGATATAGATGAAATTTATGTTTTCTCAGCATCTTCACAACACTACTTTGCCTCATCAATATTCTGGATATAATACTTGTATGTGGTTGGCCCTTCAACAGCGGCAAGTAAGATCTTAAATCCATTTTTTTATGAGTACCCTTTTTTTCCTTTTATAATGAACAGCTTCGCTTCAGGATTCCGCAAACATTCAGCACATACAAAGAGAATGTCAGTAACGTCAGTAATGTCAGTAACGTCAGTACCTGTATATTTGGTACTTTTTGTGAAAATAGTGGACGGAAAGTAAATTAGAAACCTTATCAGATCAGTCACTGCTAGTTATATGTTTGGACATTTGCTTTATCCATTCATGAATCACTAAGAAAACATAGATTCTGAATATGTAAAATTCCAATTATGCAAGCATCATGTATGTAGTTTGCAAAACACATTAGCATGTACGAGAAGTCCTACATGCTAAAGAGTTGATATAAATATTGTATCTGTAGCTCTAATAACCACAGATTTTTATTAATTTTGGTACCTGCACACTGCAAATGATATATTTAAATGGCTATAAGGCGAATAAAGCTGAAGACAATACATGAGAGTAGTACATAGTGTCACATTAAATGGATATATATATATATATATATATATATATATATATATATATATATATATATATATATATATATATATATATATATATATATATATATATATATATAGTTAAATAAGGCCCTTTTGGCTTTATGATAAAAAATAAATGTATTTAAAACTAAAAAGTACAATTAAATAACGAAGTGATTAATTACAAGTTACAACTAACGAACTATGAATGTTGTTAGTCGTGGACAAGTAAAGAATGATCCTAAATCTAACATAACTGATACTTATAAACTAGGATTGATTATTATGCGGTTTCCAGTTGAACTCTGTGACCGCCTGAGGTCGATGTCACTGCTGAGTGGACGATATCGGAACGGATATCGTGGAAAGTAGTGAAAAAACAGCCTTCAGCGTAAATAACGGTCATTATGAGTACCTAAAAATACCCCATGGCCTCCGTAACTCGGCCATAACTTTCAAAAAAGTAATGCATGATGTTTTAAAAGAATTCCTGTACAAAAGCTGTTTTGTCTACATGGATGGTATTATAATATTCTCTAAACCCCTTTAAGAACACCTTCTCCATATCAAACAAATTTTCCAAAAATTACAGGACGTTAATTTAAAGGTACAACTAAACAAATCCGAATTTCGTAGAAAAGAAGTTGACTTTTTAGGACATATCGTAACAAAAGACCAGGTAAAAGCAAATCCGAACAAAATTAAATGCATAATTTTTTTCCCTATACCCAGGTATTACCGACGCTTCATTAAGAATTTCGCAAAAATCCTATTCCCCTTAACCAAATGCCCTAAAAGAGACTCTAAAATTGACCTTAACGACAGAGATTACGTAAATGCCTTCAGACAAGCCAAAGAACTTATTACAAATTCACCTATACTGACGTATCCAGACTTTACAAAAAATTTTTACCTGACTAATATCGTTATAGGAGGCGTTTTTTAACAAAACGACAAGCCCACAGCTTACTATAGTCGCACACTAAATTCCGCTGAAAAGAATGACTCAACAATTGAGAAAGAACTTCTTTCATAAGTCAAAAACACTAAGCACTTTAGGCCTTACCTTTTGGATAGGTTGAAGCTGACGGAGTAGGGCTGTCCTCAGACATATGCACAACAGGCTCTAAAGAAGGAAATTTTTTTCTTGGTCTTTTAGTCTTATTAAGATGAGCTGTTTGCTTTCTCGAATGGGGAAGAAGTATCTTATTGCGAGGCAATTGTATAGGGTCGGGATGAATTTTGTAAAGGGGATCTGCCTTTCTGACCGGTGGTACTCTTACTGTAACGTTTTCCTCATTTATCTGGATATTTTGTTCTCGAGTTTCATTAAGTTTGTCGAGACGCTTTGTTGCTTTTTTGGAAATATTTCTTTTAGTCGTTTATTGTTGTATTCTTCGAGAACTGTTTGAAGGGGATCAATAGGTGGTGTGTCATCATATGGTCCATAGAGCAGTTTGAAAGGAGAATGGCCTGTTGAGGGATGTATCGATTGGTTCACAACTCGAACATTACTTTAGAATAATATCGTCTAATCTTTTCAATAGTTCAGTTAAAATAATTAAATGTACAAAACGATTACAAGACGTAACAAAAACTACAGAACAAAAAGGAACGATCCAAGACTATCACGAACAAAACCACGGCACTAACGAGATACCGTAATTATTATTAGGGTTAATGTAAGATT